>CAJPEX010001438.1:0-57808 GCA_905338405.1 Notodromas monacha | reverse complement strand
GGTGATTCAGTGAGTGCTAGTACACAAAAGATTATTGAAAACTAATCTATCTTCAACCCTTCGATCCTCCCACGCTTTTTCACACGCTTTCAGCAAATACAGAATAAGGGACTACATGAATGTAATGTACAGTACAGTACATCGCATAGTAAATCATAAAATCTGAAGCAATCGAAATTTGAATATGCTATATGTCAAAGATAATGCCGTTACAGACCAGCACCCCCGATTTATTGCAAATCATCCATTGGCATCCCATGAGATTTTTAGGCAGTAAACTGCAAATTGTTAGAGATATTTATGGACCAGGAAGTAAAACTGTAGAAATAAATCAGAAAAAAATTCTTTTTTGAAGCATACTGTAATGAATTTTCTGAAACGGTTATCTGAAATGTTTAAACACTTAGGAGTAATTAATTTTTTTATATATCCGGAATGTTAGTAATTATAGTTACACGTTATATGGCAATACAGCATGGATATAGTCCTTGGCATATAAAAACGAAAATTATATGAACATGTTTTGTGTGGTGGGGGAGGGAGAACTTTTGTTTCTCTTAAAAAAAAAACCGTCTCTATTAATGGAAACCTCAGAAAGCTATTCCATCATCGACAAAATATGATCCAGTCGGCGAAAGATTGATTTCCTCGCTCTTGATTAGGATTTCGCGTCTCTTCTTGAAAGCAAATATGCCTTGGTTTCCATTCGACCCTCGAGATACAGTAGTTTCGCAATCATCAACAGACGAAAGCGGATATAATTAATTAATAATTTTCCTTTTTGTTACAATCGAAGGTCAGCAAGATCTCTCTCGTGAGCTTCCAAAAAATAAAGAATATACGACTATATCCCAGAATTTTCTTCACATTGAAAGCATCTGGTTCATTCACTCAGCTCAAACTAAAATGAGTCGATAAAATAAATCAGAATTTAGCTTTTTTTTCGTGTATTTCAAGGGACGCGGAGTTGGGAAAATAGAGCGACATCTTCCGCTGCCAAACGCAATCTCTTATTCGTCCTTGCGATCCAGCCAAGAGGCCTTCGTCGTAAAACGTTCACGCGTCAACATTTTTGAAAAGTCTCACTTTTCAGTCAATTGCAATGTTGGAACTAGCATTCCAAGTTGAAAAATACTACAGGCACATGTGATGTGAAATTTCCTTAATTTTTAGCCATGTTGTCAACATGATACTGTACAGCCCCGACATTTCAGATCGTCTTCTTTCGGTCCAGGACGCTGAGTAGAAATGTTTCAAGGGGGACAATTGAAATTATGGCTATCTTTTGAAACTTTTTTTCCGGGCTGTGAAACCCATGATTCGCCCGAAAGTCTTCTTGTATTTTTGTGTTCAAATGAGAGTGAAATGACTCACCACAATCCGAGGATGATCAGCTCGTTCCTGTCGTTGTATCGAAGATAAGTTCTCAGCTGCTCGCCTCAACGAAATTCAGCAAGGAAAGTGAAATTCGTCGAAGTTTCTTTCCGATTGCAGAAATGAATGTCCTCTTCAAATATTCAGCTTCAGTTCAGCAGCCACAATTTTTTTTATGGGAAAATTAATTTGTCCGCCGCGATCGACACCCGAAAAGTTCAGCTGCTCAGGATTCACACTTGATATTTTTTTTTCAAAATCACACGGAAACAACGCAAAATGAGATAGCCGAATCGAATAGATGGCCTGAAATGGAATAAAAAATGAGATTAGCGTTTTCTTCCACCTATAAATAATAACTGAAATTATTTTTCTACATCATCGTCAATCGTATCGTTTGACTGACAGTGTATCGTTTCCAGTTTTAGTGAACAGATGATGAATGAAATTCTTTCATCCTCTCATCCACCTGTATTCATCATCAAAAAGTCTGATTTTGTATATTCAACAAAATTTGATGCCTCCCGGAATCTCCTAAATAAATCATTTAGGCAAATTATGTCTTCTTCTTCAGTAAATGCTGTATTTTTTCTCAATTTGAATAATTTACAGTGTTATCAAATGTCTAATACTGTATTTATTCTGTTAAAAGATAAAATGATGATTGGATACTATCGATGGTTTTTCCAGTTTTTTTTTCCACCTGATAAACGCGTATCGTAATAAAAATATATCACTGAGTATTAAGGATTGACATACAGTATATAAAAATTATTTTCCAGTCCTATTGCGATTGGAATCAAGGTAGTGATTTCAAGAGGCCAGGAAGAAAACTCCCAGAATTTCTGAAGAATTTTTTTTTGAATTGCGACCGTTTTTGAAGCTTCATTTTCGTTGGCAGAATCCTAATTCATCGCAAGACACTTTTACTGTATTCTGATATTTCTGAAACAAGAAAGAAGACTATAAAAAACCCCCCTGGTTACTCTGTTAGCCAACAGCAGCGATACTATCCTACCGGTCGAGTTCGCAGAATCAAAGCGCGGAGGTCGCCGGTTCGAGAGAGGCGCCATCCGGGTTCCGGCGGCGGCGGCGGTGGAATGAGTAGCAAAAGAAGCGTGGGAAAGGCGCCTCACGCATTCCCCACATTCCAGCACTTAGTCATTCCCGAAAATATATTCAAAACATTGTATTATAGTCTATATACTCACACTAAACTGAATGGTTAGTTCATGGAAATTCTGGGTCTAATTTCTGTGTTGAGCCAGAGCTGGTTTTGCGCTACACTGAAGTTGTGTCGCTATTTTTTTTATATTTATGAATATGCCGAAGCATAAATATTGCTTAACTTTAAGGTGTTTAAGCTAATGGCGTTCGAAGAAAAATTAGGGCATGGAGAAAATGCCCGGAGCGAAAATGTTGAGAAAATGCTGGTAACAGACGATGTCTGTAGAATTTAAAAAAGTTCGATCTATCCTTTTTTTATACTGCTCTATGGAGATAATAGAATAGTCATAGGAAGCTAAATATATAGTAATAATGTTGACATTTGAAAGCAATTTCATGCCAAGACCCAGAAAAAGTTCCCTTTCATTGGTCCTTCCCTGAAGTTTACCTGTGGGTAAAACAGTATCGCAAAGCTTTTTCATGGATTCTTTTTTTCCCCAATCATTTTGGTCCTTCTTCATCCTTCACTTTGATTCTTAAAATTGAAGTTTTAAAAATATAGCCTTACGTTTATTTTTAAGCACATATGATGTACTGTATAACGAAAGTGTACTGAATAAAATCGGTAATTCATGCTTTAATTAGCTAAGCTTTTGCATAAATATGGTCAAAGAGGAAACAAACCGGCTCACTTGATTTTAATTTGATTAACATCAATTATTTTAAGATTGACCATAAATATACAATTTCATCAAGCACCAGGACCAAGAAAAGCTTCGGAAGGACAGTCTCAGGAAAATAATGTAGGATATCATGATAGGAAAAAGATGCAACCAATGATTTCGAAATTTTAGAAGTACAGTAAAGAAACATTTCATATGGACTATCAAATAATGCGATGATACTAAAAATTTGTGGGATGTGGAAAACATCACGTGAGATACTTTTTGTATACGGTACTTCCTAATTATACTGTACTTTTAATCCTCAAATACAGCATCTATTTTGTGGTTCGCCTTATAAAGTTATAATCGATCATAAGAATTCAGGTATTTTATTACAGTATTTATACTTTTTGTATACGGTACTTCCTAATTATACTGTACTTTTAATCCTCAAATACAGCATCTATTTTGTGGTTCGCCTTATAAAGTTATAATCGATCATAAGAATTCAGGTATTTTATTACAGTATTTGGATGATAAAAGACACCCATCTCCACCATCAGATTCAGTTAAGCTGCTATTTTTCAGACTACGGTAATTTCAGATGGAAATACGCCGAATCAAACGAAAAATAATGTTAAATTGAAATATTTCGTCAGCCGAAAATAATTAAATATCCCGATTTCCGTAAAATCCGTCCGTAATTGTCCGTTGCTGTCAAATAAAATTCCCATTTCCTAAAACAAAGTTTTCATTTTCCATACGGGGTAATTAATTATGCTAAATCTCGCAAAAAATGCACATGTTTTGAAAAAAAGGACCTTTCGTGAAAAATTTCGTAAAATTTTTATTTTTCATGTGCTCTTAACAGGTCCTCATACTTAAACTCAACTCTTATCAAAAATTTTCGGAAAACATGCAAACGAATATATACGAGCATCGCCTATTTTTAATGGATTGTTAGTGAATCTGAAAGACTTGCAGCAAGGGATGATGGCAATTTCTGTAAACTGGAGTCATAACTACGACCTCGGAAAAATGGATTAGGATGCTCTTGAACTTTGGCATTTCGTGATCCACAAAGCAATTTACTTCGTAAATAAGAGCCGCATGTGACGCATTGCCATGACTTGGCGTGTGTGTGATGGGGTTCGATTCCTGGAACCGCTTTATATCTCCCGGTGGGCCCGAAGTGGATAACGCAGCACACCCTTGGTTTTAGGGTCCAGGAACCAACTTCCGGATTCCTTAGCCGCATTCTTTCGCGTCTATACACATCGAGCTTTCAGCTGTCGAAAGAAGACAGGAAAGATTACCGCAGATATGCCAGCCTAGTCCATTATAATGTGGAGTCGATGACGAGCAATAAATGATAAAAAAAAAAGAGCTTTTGGAAAGCGTAGAAACAAAGCAGCCGATTCAAAGAGTCCTCCTTAATGTGACATGAGCCAAAAAGCACACGATCAATAGAAAGAATGATCAAGTGAAGGCAAAGTCAGAAAAAGTACTTCAATTGTCTTCTGTTTTCGAGGCGAGACATTGTTTTTCGAAATCGCCGAGAAAATTTAGCCGTATATTTACTGGCTCGAACGAATGAAACGTTACTAAAATATGATTTTACACAGGTAAACGTGAATCAGAATTGTGCACAATAAAATGCGATTTTTAAGAATAGGAAGACATTGCAATTGTATTAAATCGAATGAATGAAATACTTGATTGCAGAGAAGCCAGGTATCCAACTAATCCAAGCAGAAAAAAATTCCCACTATTGATGAATCATCACAGACGTCAAGTCAGGGAGACAGACAATTTAAATTTAAGAAGAAAATTTTGCATGGCGCTGTGCATAGCATCAATGAATACAGTATTATGAAAAGTATCTTCGATGCCATTGAGAAACGTTAGGGAGGGATAAGTTCATGCTTTTAGCGACAAATTTGAGGATGAAAATAAAACCAGCAACGCATATAAAGGTAATATTTAACTTCAAATAATTTTTTTCTGAATATAAATTCAGGTGCAGTCTTGAATTTTTTTACACGCTATCCGCTAACTCAATTCAATTTTTTGTATATGAACGGTATTTGGCCAAATATTATTCAAAGACTGCTCATTCATGAAAATTGACGAGATTTGATCGATCTGTGCGAAAAAAAAAGAACTATCGCCGACATTTCGGTGCATTTGATATACCATGCACGTTCTCGAAGATCAATGCTGTTGTGAGCGACACCTACTCAATAAACTTTACACTCAAAAACCCGTAGTCTCAATTGTGATATAGATGTCACTCCTAATGATAGATATTTGGGCCAACAAGCGCAGGAACATGTGTATGAACGTATTGAGTTTGTTCAATTTTGAGCAAGATGTCACTGCACCCTTGTTACACACTTGCACGACGCACGAACAAAATTAGAGTATTCTAATGTAATTTCAAAAGACTGAAAGTCGATTGGCAGCGAACCCTTCTTCCTGTGCAATACAAGATTTCAAAAACGTAAAAACTAGCTTCGATCTAAAATAGAGTGAGTTCCATGTTTCCTTGAATTCAAGTCCAAAGGCACGCGAAGGGCAAATACCGTACATATAGTTGGGTATTGAAATTGCTCGCGAGACCTTGAAATGCTTCAAATGTATAATTTCCTGATCTGAAGCGTCTATTCTAGACCATATGATGGCTTCCTGAATGTCCCACATCCGGTACTAACGAATCACAAAAAAGCATGCTCTTTTTGACACATCAGTCCATTATAGACTGGGCATAAACTTCGTACCTATATAGACTCCGTTTCCGGAACTATCATCCATGAACATTTTTTGTCATTCGTCAAGAGGATTTTATTTTATTTCCGTCACTACTTTTATTGTCTGTGATTCGAAACCATTTTTCGGGAAAGAATCGCTGAGTTGAACTAGATTTTTGTTTTATTTTCAGAACCTGACAAGATCCAAATTGCAAATATAAAGTATAATTTATGCAATTTTACACAAATTCGAATAAAATCGTTCGGAACTCATTACCGCTTGCAATGAGGCAGTGATGGTCATACAGATGCAGCTTATTGATACATGAATGTTAAATTGTAAAATTAATAGAATAATGCAGTAAATGGAATGCTTGAATTTACGACGGTTCCGTTCGCTGAAAATACTCGTACTACTGCTGGTATAACTCCATTACAGTACCTAATAACACTTCAGAACAATTTTCACGTAATGAAGTAAATTATTTTAATTTTTCAATTATTGGAGAAACCTCTCTCCAAGCCCACCTTTCTTAATGACTGATGAATTTTTAATTGAATTTCTCTTGTACCTACCTGCCTAATAAAATTCAAGCAAAACTTCAGCAAGTCTGCAAAACTTGTATGAAACTTTGTTAGTCCACAGAAAATGTTTTGGGAAGTTTCCAGTCCGCAAACATTTCTCTGGAAATTTGTTGGTCTGTCTGAATTCCAGGAACAGTTTTCAGACTTGTGTTCTTCGTGGAATAAAATTGGTAATTTAACAGAAACTGTTGCTGGTATTCAGACAACAATTTTTCCCACTGAATTTACGAAGTGATGAAACAAAAGTCAGAAATTCAGCATCAACTTCTTGATGAGGTAAATGTCGCATCGTACGTCACATGGTCATTAATCCGGTTCAAAGGATGAGAAATTCACGAACCAATTAATTTTGGAAGCACTAATTTCGAATCTCCTTCCAGATCACTCGGTTCTTTCTTCATGAGGTAAATGTCGCATCGTACGTCACATGGTCATTAATCCGGTTCAAAGGATGAGAAATTCACGAACCAATTAATTTTGGAAGCACTAATTTCGAATCTCCTTCCAGATCACTCGGTTCATTTCATCGTGTAATTCCTTCTGCAATCACGTTTCATGTTCTTTCGTCGTGTTATATTGCATTACGGTATTGTACAAGTATATACTGTACTTGTATTCAGTACTTTTAAAGCTATACTACAGTATTTGCTGTCAGTACCGCAGACATACGTCGAAAATCATGTGCTAATCTTCTCAATCTGAACGGATATTTCTGAGTGTAACTGACGCAAAACCCATCGTCTTCGTGAGCGAAGATAATTCTGCCTATTAAACAACTGATGAAAAATATTAACACGTTTCTTGGCACCGTGTTTTGGCACAATTTTCAGTCAAATAATAAAGCGAACAAATAATAAAAGGCAGTTCAGCTATTTTAGCATACTAATAAGAAATCGCGGAGATTGGTCCATAATATTGCATTAATTTCTTGATGAGGTAAATGTCGCATCGTACGTCACATGGTCATTAATCCGGTTCAAAGGATGAGAAATTCACGAACCAATTAATTTTGGAAGCACTAATTTCGAATCTCCTTCCAGATCACTCGGTTCGTTTCATCGTGTAATTCCTTCTGCAATCACGTTTCATGTTCTTTCGTCGTGTTATATTGCATTACGGTATTGTACAAGTATATACAGTATAGTATTCAGTACTTTTAAAGCTTTTAAAGCTATACTACAGTATTTGCTGTCAGTACCGCAGACATACGTCGAAAATCATGTGCTAATCTTCTCAATCTGAACGGATATTTCTGAGTGTAACTGACGCGAAACCCATCGTCTTCGTGAGCGAAGATAATTCTGCCCATTAAACAACTGATGAAAAATATTAACACTAAAGAACCGTGGCACAAAACCGTGTTAAAAGTCAGTTTATTATTTCGCTTGTTTATTATTTTCCGTCAAGTCGATAAAATCGTATGATTATTCTTTAGCGCCTCTAACCAGGTATTATAACGTAATTAAGTTTATACTCCCAGGGTACGATTCCATACGATATTTTCATAATAGAACATCAATAGATCTCTCGCACAATGCTTTCGTACTTAATTACTGTAAAAATAACCTCGAAAATATGAAATTGTATATAATTTTTACGCAAGAAACAGGCGATCAGTACACAATGATCGGACTTTTCAAACCGGACGAGTCTGAAATAAAGTTTTCGTTACCAATGCCTGTTGCCAACGCCATTTTAAATTTTGGAGGACGAGAAACACGAAAATAGGTACATTTTTTTTTATATTTACACCCTTATATTGGGAATTATGGATGCGGGTTACGTGAAATGATTTTGCGAGTCCCAAAAAATTCAGGGAGATGATGGTTTACCGTTTTTGTCAAGATTGCTATGAAATACTGTCATAGTCCATGATTTTATGACACCTCATAAATAAACCCTGCTGTAAGTTTTTTTTTTCAAGCAGTTAGTGATATGATGTTCCCTTTTTTGGAACGCGGTTACCTTCATAATCAAAGGGGAAAAACCAGATTCTTACCTTACCTAGCAGAAAATTGATACTTGTAATAGTTTTCCTACTTGCACCATCACTCTTCTCTACATTCATCTTCATTTGAATTTAATAAGGTAAAAATAGTTACCGTACGTATGATGTAAAAATATTGAGACAGCCATCATAGTTCAATCCCAAGCGCACATTTGTGAATTATAGATTTTCCCAAATGCAGATGAGGACACCAAAATTTTAGAAAAAAAAGAAGCTCCTTGGAAGAATAACATCACGACACATACCCCGAGCCATAATTTAATTCGAAATTTCTTTCATCTAGAAAGTGTATTCGTTCTGAGAGGATGTTGCACCATTGGCATGACTCGAAACGGGATCAAATGTTTCTGCGAATGTCGCATCGGAATAATGTTTCGAAGGACAATGGGAAGCTGAATCAGGCTTCCGAAAGATTTATGACATGCAAACACTTTCCAAACCCTGTCACATCACCTTGGTTGTCGACTATGAAGACTATAAATATAGAAAACCATGATCCTTCGAGCAACTTCATAGCACCAAAATACGTTCAGGATTTCGTCTATATCTCGAGATAACTCCGCTTATTTTTAGTATAGGATGTAATATCGGGTTCAATTGCATTTACAATGGCGATAGAAGACATAAAACAGCGATAAAAGAAGCACATAACTGCCATTATTTGTACGACAATTTCCCAATTTTTTAAATGCCCTTTTTCGAGTAGTGTACTGACTGTTAAGGCTCCTGAATCAGAATTTAGGCGAGCATTCACTTTTACGATACAAAAAAAGCATTCGTTTTCAAGTACTCTACTGAAGTTCTTTACTGAAAATCATCACGTTCTATAATTTTCTGACCATGCACAAAATTTGCCATCACGTATTGACCACATAATTTTCGTTAAAAAAAATTACTCCCAACTTCGAAGCATGATGAAGTTGTATCCCATGCTTAAATGTCCAAAATCAGGATGCCACGTATGTACAATACAGCATTGTAAAGATGTGAATAAATCAAAGATATACAAGGACTTGGAAAATATGTTATACAGTACATGTTACATAGCATGCAGAGCATCGATCATAAGAATGTTCCGTACTTTCCTGTTATCTCAGTTCCTACTGCCTTATTTTATAAAACTGTTGAGTTTGGCGCACAAAGTACAATCTGATTTTGGGAGGCAGTTAGGTAAAGTTAGGTCAGGTCAGGTTACGTTAATTAAAATATATTTGTGACTAACATAACCTGACCTAACCCAAGTTTACCTAACCACCTCCCAAAATCAGTTTCAACAGAATGTGGAAAAATAAAATTCACAGTTTCTGGTAGGTTGTTGTGATTATGAATTTGTCCTAAAGATTTTTCTGGATGGTAGTGCAGTCTAGGAATGAGGTACAGAGACAACAGGAAAGTAGGTACAGAGATAACAGGAAAGTAGGTACTGAGATAACAGGAAAGTACCGAATGTTCACCTCAGCCTATACATACTTGAAAAATAAATAAGCAAATGCCAAAAAATGACACACTATTCAATAAACCAAATTTTAAAAATTGACAATATATCTCACGATTGGTCAATAACCTTTTTGTATACTCACGAGAGTCACGACCAAAAGATGGCTTCTGTCTGGGTGTTACCCTATTTCTTTCGTAATTTTTCTGGTACTTTTTGTCTGGGTCCTTTTCTCCTGACACCCACTCAAAAGTGTTCAGAAATGAACGTAACAGTACTACGCAGCCACTTCTCTCAAGATAAAGAAAGAATTCTTTACCGTTATCACACTACCACGCCCCTAACCTATAAATGGCGCCAAAACCACGGTGACGAAAATAATGAAGCCCCCGTTTCTACCTCCTGCACTAAAGAAATCTGATTCACAGTCTTACTCTCCTAAGATTCTATACCTCTCCAAAAAAGTATTGACTTCTTTGACTACGGTGATTACCATGCAAGTTGTACAACTGTAGTATACAAAGTATGTTTGAAGCCAAGCTTTCTGGCTTTCCAAGAAGGCGCACAGTAAATTTGAGTGCTGCAATAAGCTGTATAGGAAGATAATAACAATTTTGCTTGGAAAAACATAGCCAGCAAGAATGAGAAATTAAGTGAGGCTAAAAAATATTTACGAACCTAATTTTTTGGTCACCAGAAATCCTTTTATAACGGGAAGAATATGAATCAAGAAAAATTGAGAGCTTAAACTTTCTAAAATCATTCTTTTTTAATGAGCATGAATTTTAAAATTTCGCACTTCTGTGCTGATAACTTGGATTTGTATGTCCGAGAAGTTAACCGATAATTTTGTGACGTACCTTACCTAACGTTTTACGAGTTAGTACTGTGGTTTTTAGTACTAAAAAGTGTTATGTTATAAACGAGTCGTTTTAAGTGTGACAAATTGATAATCCTGTCATCTGCCGTGATCCCAGATCAGAACGTACCGAAGTCATCAACAATACAGGAACAAATAAATACTTCATGAAAACTACTGTATCAAATCAACCCTCAATTCAGAGCCAATAACTGGGTGGTAAAGAAAGGTTCCGGTAAAAACCGTTAAAACATTTGTCATTAACACCGTTATGTAAGACTCATATTGTTCACTCGATGTTACTTTTCGCAGTCCCTTTTCTTTGTAAACAACGTCTATTAGAACATGAGATTGTAGAGAACCCCTACATATGGAACCAGATTTAAATTTTTTGTCCATGGGAACCTCTGTATAAGTCAAAGTTCAAGGGACCAGCAAAAGAATTCAAGTTAGGGAGGTTTTTAGTTAAGAAAACAAGCCCTTTTGTTGTGGGAGAGAAAGATGAGTTATTGAAGGAAATCATAACTGTTAGTTTTCTGGGCATTAAATTGCTTCCTAAAAGAACTGAAAGGATGCTGAACTTATTCAAAGCAAGGATTCATTGTCCAAATAGTCCTCCACTTCCTTCCAAAACACATCAAGTTCCTTCTTTTATTGCTTTTTCCTTTCCTGTCTGAATAGAATGATAGCCAAAAGGCCTCAGAAAATTCCAGTTATGGAGTTTTGAGGGGAAAGTCTTTTGACTTTGGCAGGTTTTTAATGCACTGTTTCAGAGAGAACTTGTATATGGGGACTTGAAAATTTTCTACTAGCCAGGTACAGTATTTGACTTGTTCCGGTCATCAAAATGTAAGTGAAATTAAAGAACTTGAGACAAACCTTTTCGTAGAATGAGTCCACCAATATTCTGTATAGGTCAGTATACAACACAATCAACAATTTATTCAGGAGAAATTTGTGCAACAAAGTGAGAAGACCCAGAATAAAAATTGAGGGTTGACTGTCTCAGAAGTGGTATAGGATCCATCGAAAAGAGGTTGAAAGTCACTGACCCAAATAGGGGGAACGCCAACAGCCTATTCAGGTTCTATATATCTGGGGTAGGGGGGACCCGATAAGGACCTTCAGTTCCGTCGTCCGGTGTCTTTTATTTGTACTAAAAGAGTGTGAGGTGAGTAAAGTGTGTGGTAGTGTGCGTGCGTGCGTGGCACACACGCCCAGCATGCGTAACTCTCCACATATATCTGGAGCGCGGGTTCCAGGAACTGCCGGATTGTATAGTGAGAGTCTCGCGTGCTTCTCTGGGCGCGCGGGTCTTGTTCGGTTCGCCTGTCTGCAGCTCGTCCGGCCGCAGGGCAGGTAACGAATCGTGGCAACAACCAAAATGAAAGCCGTGACCGAATTTCAGAGAAAATTACAGGCGGACCGAATTACAAGCCGAACTTCACGGGACCCACAAAAAATTGCGAGTTATATATGGAGGGTTTAAAAGTTATGGAAGCAAGCACTTTGGTTAGGAAAAATAATAAGGAAGAAAATGTCTTTTAACATGTTAACTTAGAGTAATTCAGTTTAGAGGCTTGGAACTGAAAGAAAAAGTTCTGGGACAGACTTAAAGGATTCTTTTTTACGTAAATTTTGGAGAGATTGAGTTTCCGAAAAGCTCTAAAACCTCCATAGCTCAAAATTTCTGAAGCCTTTCGGCTGTTATTTTCCAGACACAGGAAAGAAAACAAAGTAACTTGATGTGTTTCAAAAGGAAGTGAACAACTAATTAAGAAAATGAACCCCAGAATAGTACCAATTACTGTTTCCTGCAATTTTTCTGCATTTCTCACAGCAAAAATGTTTGTTTGCCTCACTCAAAGCCTCATCAAGTCAAAACTTCTCTAAGTTAAATTTTCTTCTGGTCCATTGAAGTTTCACTCAAGAGAGTTTCAACTGTAATTGGGGATATCCTGGGCCTTGAATTGCTTCTTGATTGAGTTGACAGGATGCTCAACTTGGAGACAAGGGTTCATTTGCCCAATAAGTCTTTCACTTCCTTTCAAAGCAAATCAGGTTATATTTGTATTATTGCTCATCTCTTTCCTGTGTTGATGAAATAATAACCAAAATGAATCCAGAAAATTCGATTTATACGGAGATTTCAGGAAATACTCCAAGTTATGCTTTGAATACATTGTCCCTAAGGTAATCTGGACAGAGACTTTAAAATTTTTTACATTGGAATTTGCCTTAGGGATGTTATTCAAGTTATTGAGATCCAAATGTATTTGTACTGTATCCCGTGATTCAAGAAGATCAGTGAACTCTTAGATGTGGTTTGACACTGGTTTATGTATCTGCTTCATATTCGGAGCGAAGTTTTGAAAAAATATACCCCGGATTTCAGCTATTTGCCTAGACATCGTGGCACTATATGAAACTCCGAATTATCCGACGATGTTTACAACTGCTATTCAAGGCTTTTCACGATAAGATAAAATATACTCATGATGAGATGAAATGCGTAATTACTGAAAACCGGCAGACTTTCCCATCTCTTTCGTCAATTGATTATTGATACCAGCACTTTAAACTACTGCACAAAGTAATGTGGATGATCCCGTCTTTGATCGTTTATTTTTTTTTTTGCATCAGTGATCAATTTTTGGGAAGTACAGTGTATGTAAAAGGAAAGACGACATCCTGTATTTTGTTGATTTGAACAACTTTAATTTTGATAAAAACCTGTTTTTAGCCTGATTATATTCGACTGGAGTCGGTTGGGTGATTTATGAGCAAATTACTTCTCTATTATTGAATTGTTGTTAGGTATACAGTATTACAATTTTAGCAAAATTTATAATTTATTCGACTGGAATTCATTTGAAAAGGTAACCATTTGTTTAATTTTACTTTTCAAGAAGGGGTTGTCTTTGCAGGGCAATTTGTTTTTATTTTTGGTGATGCTTATTATTGCACCCATCCAGTTAGGAGGAAAACTAAGTTTTCCTCCCAGAAAGATAATCATTCATTTGTTCTTCAAAATTGAAAATATTCTACTGAGAAATAAAAAAGAATACATTCAGCTTGAAGCACCCAGCTTTCAATCATGATAACCTGGAAATCATACCCGCACTCCAATTTGTTGTAGCATTAGATAATATTTTGATGCTGTCGCTGTGAGCCCATGAAAAAGGTCAGGAAGTCATCTCTTCTTCTCATAGTACTTTAAAAGCAAGAGTTTCGACCATGAGGTTGACATGGAATAATATTTCTGATTTAATTTTTAAACGACAAAAAGTCTCCCGCATTACCAGGTAATTTACACGCGAACCCAATCCCCCTCACGTTTTGTGCAGCCAGGAAAGAGGCACGGCGGAAACTAGGACCATACATTACGGTATTACCGTATTATACCGTAGTAACAGAGTACGGATACGCTTCAGCATTCATATATCGTACTGTATGGTACAGCACAGAACAGCACTGTATGCCGCACTGCTTTATACTGTACTGTATACTATTCGCTCATCCGATTCCTTTTCGTCGCTACGTATAAGTCACTATACAATCACACGCTTTACAGAAAATTGTACAATTGAATCTCATTAAGTCAAATCTCCGAACCTTGACTTTCTTTTTCAAGACCCTGTCTGAATTTCCTAAGAAAAAATGCATTTAAAACCTCTCTAACTCAAAGGCTTTTCTTCTAAAACCTCCATAGCACAAAATTTCTGAAGACTTTTGGCTACTATTTTCCAGACACAGAAAAGCAAAGAAAGTAACTTGATGTGTTTTCAAAAGGAAGTGAGCAACTAATTAAGCAAATGAAACCCAGAATAGTACTGCACCAATTACTGTTTCCTGCAATTCTTCTAGATTTCTCACAACAAAATTATTTTTTGCCTCACTCAAAGCCTCAAGTCAAAACTTCTGTAAGTTAAATATTCTTCTGGTCCATTGAAGTTTCACTTAGAGAGGTTCAACTGTAATTGGGGATATTCTGGGCCAGAATTGCTTCTTGATTGAGTTGACAGGATGCTCAACTTGCCCAAGGGTTCATTTGCCCAATAAGTCTTTCACTTCCTTTCAAAACAAATCAGGTTATATTTGTATTGCTAATCTCTTTCCTGTGTTGATGAAATAATAGCCAAAATGCATCCAGAAAATTCGATTGATACAGAGGTTTCAGGAAATACTTCAAGTTATGCTTTGAATACATTGTCCCTAAGGTAATCCGGACAGAGACTTTAAAATTTTTTACATTGGAATTTGCCTTAGGGATGTTATTCAAGTTATTGAGATCCAAATGTATTTGTACTGTATCCCGTGATTCAAGAAGGTCAGTGAACTCTTAGATGTGGTTTGACACTGGTTTATGTATCTGCTTCATATTCGGAGCGAAGTTTCGAAAAAATATACTCTGGATTTCAGCTATTTGCCTAGACATCGTGGCACTATATGGAACTCCGAATTATCCAACGATGTTTACAACTGCTATTCAAGGCTGTTCACGATAAGATAAAATATACTCATGATGAGATGAAATGCGTTATTACTGAAAACCGGCAGACTTTCCGATCTCTTTCGTCAATTGATTATTGATACCAACACATTAAACTACTGTACGAAGTAATGTGGATGATCCCGTCTTTGCTTGTTTATTTTTTGTTACATCAGTGATCAACTTTCGGGAAGTACAGTATACAGTATAAAAATTAAAGAAGACATCCTGTATTTTGATTATTTGAACTTCTTTAATTTTGATAAAAACCTGTTTTTAGCCTGATTTGACTGGAATCGGTCGGGTGATTTATGAGCAAATTACTTCTATATTATTTGTTGCAGAAATAAATTCATTCATCTAAATTTATAAACAAGGCTTTTGAAGTCACTGTTTGTACCAAAAGCTTGTGCATCAGTGAGATAAGAATCTGGCATCAAGGTTTTCCAGATTCTTATCAGCAAAGAAAAGTTAGGATTAGAAAAGTGAGAATATCTCAAGATCTGTCAATCGGGTCAATTTTTATATGATATAAGAAACGTTGAAAAACATCTCTGGCTTCAATTTAAAATGTTGTGAAATTTTCTAAATGTACAATTCGCGAAGTTATTTGCTTTGGAAGTTTGCGTGTCGGGAATTGCGCCATAGGCAAAGCATCTTTTCTTTGCTGATTTTATTTCTTTTTGAAAGTGAATTTTTATGAGATTATATTTGCTGATTGTGTGTGTGTGATTGTTGTCTTCATGGAACCTGTGATCAGAGACAATAATAAGAGTCCTCTTTTAACATCCAAGGAGTGAGGATGCTCCAGCTTCTCTCATTTTCTGCAGCCATAATGTAGTTTTGTACTTTTAAAATTAAATTCCCTTGGAGGCTGGGTAACTGCCTCAGCACTCAGATGTCTCTTGAATCTGGAATGTTTTTAATGCAGCTTAAAATCTGCAATAATTATTGAATTGTTGTAAGGTATATTACAATTTTAGCAAAAGTTATAATTTATTTGACTGGAACTTATCTGAAAAGGTAACCATACGTTCACTTGCATTATTCAAGAAGGGGATGTCTTTGCAGGGTAATTTTTGTTTTTTATATTTGGTGATGCTTTTTATTGCACCCATCCAGTTAGGAGGAAAGTTTTCCTTCCAGAAAGATAATCATTCATTTGTTCTTTAAAATTGAAAATAATCTACTGAGAAATAAAAAAGAACACATTCAGCTTGAAGTACCCAGCTGTACTTCAATGACCTGAAAGTTATACCTGCACTCCATGCATTTGTTGTAGCATTGAATAATACAGTATTTTGATGCTGTCGCTGTGAGCCCATGAAAAAGGTCAGGAAGTCATCTCTTCTTCTCATAGTACTTTAAAAGCAAGAGGTTCGACCATGAGGTTGACATGGAATAATATTTCTGATTTAATTTTTAAACGACAAAAAGTCTCCCGCATTGCTCAGTATTGTACACGCGAACCTAATCCCCCTCACGTTTTGTGCAGCCAGGAAAGAGGCACGGCGGAAACTAGGACCATACATTACGGTATTACCGTATTATACCGTAGTAACAGAGTACGGATACGCTTCAGCATTCCTATATCGTACTGTATGGTACAGCACAGAACAGCACTGTATGCCGCACTGCTTTATACTGTACTGTATACTATTCGCTCATCCGATTCCTTTTCGTCGCTACGTATAAGTCACTATACAATCACACGCACGGACGCTTTTCAATTGACGGGCTATCTATATACTGTCCCACACGTACATGGTCTGTCTGACGCGGACACTCGCAACACAGGAACGCAGGGAAAACTGATGAAACCGTCCCTCTTCTCGTCATGGCACGAAAACCCAGGGAGATCCCGACAAACGACAAACGAACGATTCGACTTCGGGAGAGAGGTGAAAATTAAAAAATAATAATAATCTGCCCGGACATCAGGAAAATGTTTCTATATATGCTGACACTTTCACAGCATTTCTAGAAAAATTGAAACATTTTTATTCATCAAAATTTGGTTATCTCTTGAAGAAATAGAACTATTTATATGTCCAAAAATGTGGAATGAGTTTTATCATACATTTATTTATTCAAATTTATAATAATATACAGATTGATTTCCTGCTCCTTTTTTGTTGGATTTTTCTCCTCCTTCTGTGCAGAGAATAGAAAGATTGTACTACTTGTATCTCATCTGTAGTATTCTTTCTCTGCTTTTGGGGTTCCTTTTGATGTAAAAAGATCAGAATCCATGCTGTGGCTAGCTTCTGCAAAGTAATCTGTGAGTAAAGGTTGAGAAACACATTTTATTCATTTTTGAGGGGATTTATTCCTAATTTCTCATGAACTGGAGAAGCAATAAAATAAGTTTCTAATAAAGTCTATGAGAAAACATAATCTGACTTGCTGTTGTTCTGGCAGACATAGGGACAAGGTCCAAGCACCAAGTTATTTGAAGGGATTTTCTGCGACTATTACTGATGGAAAGTGCAGAGTATTTCCTTGGATATTCACTTGATTTTTGCTTTTTATTACCCCCCCCCCCCCCAGACTCTTAAGAATTAGCAAGAGACCAACATAGGACTTATCAGTTGGGTGCAATCAAAAATCAACCTGTGGGACGCATGTTCTCGGCGAATTCCCAATACAGTACAGTACTGCAATTTTTTGCTGCTTCTTTCAGTCTTCTTCAAAAAAAGAACATCGTCAATTTATTTCAGTCACTATATAACAATACTTTGTTCATCTTTTTTGTTTACCTTTGGATAGCATTTTTATAAACGTTTAAAAGAGTTTTCAAGTGTTTTTTAAATTTACTATGGGGCCCTGAGCTGCAGACATAATTGTTGCTTTTACCTTGTCCCTTTGTCAAATAGTAAACATGCTTGATCAATTCCCCCACTACTTCAATTCGAACATATTCAATTCGTTATACTGCTTCATCAAAATTAGGAAAACTTTCTGAAAAAATTCTCTCAATTACAAGATATTGAAAATAACTTGGCATATAGAGAAACCGCACAGGGTCTGATCTTTTGGCAGGCAAAGGAGCCCAGGAAGCCAAGAACAACCATAATTCATTTTATGCTTTACACAGATGATGAAAAAAAAACTCGGAAAATGAGGCACAAAATTAGCCTGTATGTTTTGGATTTATGAATTAAAGCAAATTAAGTAAATTTAAGAATAATTTTTAAGAATATAAATCGCTCACTTTGTTCCAGATGCATCAAATTTTCAACATTTAATTTTTGCACTTTTCTGAAAATGTTGGGAAAGTGATTCCCATTTTGAAAAATCGTCCAGATGTTTGAGAGCTTCAAAATATCTCTGTCAAATAATTTGCACGTCGGGACCCCACTGTATTTCTGAAAATCTACTGTGAAGAGTCCAACATGCTGGGATTGATGAGGGAAATTATTAAAAAAAAAAAATTTGGCGCCCTCATTGGCCGAGATCTATCTACATGAAATGTCAACAGAAAATCCATCGAATTGAACAAGTATTTTGCCTCAGCCAACAAAGATATAAAGTCCGGGTACTACGACATACAGTATGGATTCTATAGAGTATAGAATCTCTTCCGAGAATTCTTTCAACACACATAAACAAAGGCGGTATTGTTTATTTTCAGGCTTGCGAGGGAATTTTTGGAACGTGTGTTTCGCCGGAACGCTCGATTTCATTTTCGTGAGAAGGTACAACTGTACGCTTTATCTCCTAGGCTCCGGTCTATACGACGGAAAAAATATATCTGAGGCAAACCGGTATCCAACAGATTTGGCTAGCTAGTGCAATATCTACATTACACTACTTCACTTGATGGTAAAAAGGTAAAAATTTCAAAAAACATGTAAAACGAGTCCACGCGAAATTTTTTTTGGGAGCACCAGAAAAATGTTTCTTAACCACACTTCAGTGAAACCTCCGAATAATGGACGACAAAATGATTGTGCATTTTTTTCCAACATTTTTATTGGATCGTCAAATGTATCTGGAATGATGACATCTCTTGGGAGTCCTGAACAACGCTTCAAGATGAACTGGTCTTCAAATACCATGAAATTTCCCTCTTTTTATGTCCCTGAAATTGACCAGCATATAAAGTGTAAAAATTAGAATAATTTCCCAGGTACTTCACAAGGAAAGAAGTAAACATCCTTGAATAAAATTGCCAAAGAATCATTCGCACATTTCCTTAAAAGCCAAAGTATTTTAAAACTCCCAAACTGGAAAGGTTAGGAATCTACTTTCCTTCTGTAAAACTGTATGATGCAGTATTTTTTTCTTCAATAATTAGGGTCTACATTTTAGAAAGGCTATGCCAAAAAACCAGGAAATCAGCTTGAAATTTTTCCCTCAATATTTTTCACATATATAAGATTAAATGACTTCCTGCATGTCGGACAGCATTTCAGAATAAATCGATCCTTTTAATAATTAGGACAGTAAATCAAGCCATATTTTCGAACTCAAAAACTCCCGAAGTCAATTACAATATTTTAGGGTACTGCACCTTGGAATTTGACTCAGAGAATCGTTAGATTATGTGGTCACTTCTGAAATTTTTCTACAGCTGATTGAAATATACTTTGAATAATATTTTATTGTCCGGGATACATTATTATGTTTTCAAGGCAAACGCAACGGCAAAACCCCTCATAAATTGAGTTATAATCCTCGGAAAAAAATGAGCGTTTGAAAAAAAAAAAATTCTTCTGCACATTGTATTCCAATAAAATTTGATTTCGTAATGGACGACTTCGCGCGCGGACGAGTGGCAGACGACACGCTTGTGAAGGGCAAGAATCAACAGCAGTTCATAGAAATGAAAACATTATTGATCTTAAAGAAGAATCAAGTTGCATCAAGTAGTATGAACCTTGTGGGCGGATGTCGCTGATCGACAGTCGACACCAATAACAGAGGAAATATAGTACAGTACAATAGAAATACGCCCTTGTACGTTTTTGGGAATGTCGGCGACTTCCTGTCATTCGTTTCAAGTCACTTTCGAGTTTTTCTAAGCTCTTTACAATATTTCCAATAGCATCTACCAGTCCGTGATATTCGATTATCCGGTCAAAAACACCCCGCAATTTATAAGCCAATCCTGTATGTCTATATATTGTTGAACCTCTGTAACTCAAACCTCCCCAACTCGAAGTTTTTTCTTGTGCCCATCTGATTCCCTTAGAAACAATCAAATAAAAACCTCACTGACTCAAAGTCTTTTTCTCTCAAACCTCTGTGAGTCAAATTTTCTGAAGCCTTTTGATTACTATTTCCTTGAAAAATGAAAGAAAAAAAATCAATGAAACGAATGATTTTATGCATCTTCAAAGGAAGTGAAAGACTAATTAAGCCAATGAACCCATGCATCCAAGCACAGCAAGCTGTAAACTCATTATAAGAAGCAAGATTAGGCCCAGAATATCCTCATTTACAATATCCTGAAATTTTTTTCTTTACTTATCCTTGCAACAAAAACAATTGTTTCCCTAACTCAAAAGCTCATAATATCAAAACCTCCCTAAGTTTCAACCTCTGTAAGTCAAAATATTTTCTTGGTCCCTAAAAATTCAACTTAAAAAGGTTCAACTGTACTCTAGATTTGAATACAGGTACTGTGCCTGAAGCTCTGATCACTTCAACCGTCGTAAATTTCCTCCTTGCTTCACTCTTACATCTTCTTACTGCATTATGAAAACATAAACACGCAGACATGCTTTCGAAGGGAAGCAAAAATCTTCAGAAGCTTTCGGAAAGCACTTCTAAAAATGAGTGAAACTGGAAAAACAACAAAACGGGTGACTTGAAAATTGAAACATTACAGTATTAGAACCAGGTTCGTGGGCTGGCGTTACCCGAAACCGGCCCAGCAGGAAATGGTAGGAAGACGCCCATCGTCGTCAGCATGTGCGGCAGCAGTGGGAACCCTGATAAGAAATGCGACCAGTTTCGCCCAGCACGAGTCAAACTAACTGCTGATAACCCGGTCGGTGAACGGAAACAACTCACCCCCAGCAGCAGCACCTGAACCAACAAAAACGAACCCCTCCACGGCGCGAGATCCAGTGACCCACTTCCGATTCCCACAACAATGTTCCGTACACCGTCTGTATATACTCTCGAACACACGCGCGCACATCAACGACTATACCCGGAAATGCACGCACGAAATAATCCCTTTGCCTCTGAATCACTTTCATATGGCATTTACTCTGTATAGACAAAAATTTGGGTTTCATCCGGTTGCCGGAATATAAGCACAAAGATGCTGCTGTATTGGAAACGTGAAAAGTCTTGTATACAGCAGTTGTCTTTACTTGACTCACATGGGATGAGAGACTCGAAGCGTTCGGACAACGTGGACGAAATGAACACGCGCGGGGGGAAGAGAAGCTTGGGATCATGACTGCATTGTTCCGGACTGGGAAATGTGGGTGCTAGGCAACCGCCATGTGACCCATAATAACGCGAGATTTTCATCAATCGAGTCAGCAGTCCGTGGCGTTTCAGCCGCCTTGTGAACGGCTTCATTTGCTATCAGTGTTTAGTGATTGTATCTGGAATGGTTCCTGCATTAAAAAAAAAAAAAAACACATTTTGGATAAGCTCCATCATGCAGCTACTTATTTTATTTACTGAAATATTTATAGTATACAGGTCAGTGGTGTTCAACGCAGTTATTCTTATGCACTGGAGACAAAAATATGCAGTGAGGCCCCAAGGTGTCGAGGTGATTGGTATTCCAATGTTGGATCATCCACATGTTGGATTGTGTTTACCCATAAATTCCAATGGTAACTTGTTTAAGGGTTACTCCAGCTCATCAGTTAGGCAAAATTGAATAAAAATTTTTCTCATTTTGAAAATGCAGAATTTATATGTTCAGAGGAAAACCACACAAATAGATCAGATCCACCCAAAAAGAAAAAAAAAGTCAAAAGTCTTGCTAAACTGAAGTGTGCACAGATGATGGAGAATACTCCAAAAGAAAAAGCACAGAATTAATCCATTTATAATTATAAATTGGGGTGAATTTTTAATGTAATTCCTTTAAAATTTTTGTGAGCATAAATAGCTCAGTTTGTTCAAAAGAAACCCAAATTTCAATTTGTCTAGAAATGTTGGGAACATGCCTGTATGTTGAAAATTGTCTCATTGTTTGGAAATTGGGGACGATTTTTTAAACTTTCAACTATTTACCTAAGTCAAATTGTCTGTATGCCAAGGTGTCTGCATGTCAGGGTCTCACTGCATTCTGGAGCCTTGTTCAACCCTTGGACGGCAAAGGGTTCTTTCCCATTGCCGGCCAAAATTGGATTATTTTTGAATGCTAAGGCATTTTAATTTTTCTGAAGGTCAGAAAAGACCTTCCAGGTGGGCTCAGGATTAATCCAAGAAAAGCCCATTGCTTAGTATAGCATTTTTTTTCATTTTCCCATGAAATTTTTCTGTGCAAAAAGAAAAAAACATTGGATTTTTCCCTGACTTTGTCCTCAAATCCCTGTTGTCCTTTTTTATTTTCTGCCCTGAGGTGCAACAAAATTTTGCAAAAATAGTCCAACTTTGCCACCCCAGGGTTAAGACTAAAGTACTGAACAGTAATATTCTGTGGAATGCAGAATAATACCTATTTATGTTTGAGACATCTAAATTACTATAAATGGAGTCAGTAGTTATTTATGTATGAACTTTATTGTGGAATATGGCCTGCAAAATATAAAGGCAATTAATAGCAGTCTCAATCAAATGTGGAAAAAACATGCTTTGGATAAGGGGCATTTCTGGTTCTGCAAATTTAAAATGGCTGAGTAAAGGGCACATTTGGGTGGAAAATACAATGCATTGATGATTTCTTTATTGGTTTTTGACTGACTTTTTTGGAATTGCTGAAGAAGTTTCACAGGTTTCAAAGTCAATGTGTCTGTTGGGAGTTGGTGAATTTTTTCCTGGATTAGCATATAGAAAATCACTACATTTACTTGAGCACCATTTGCCTGTGTCACAGTGCAGTTCATTCAGACTTTTTTTTTTTACCTGAAAAACCTCCAAAAGTCAAAAACCTCAATAAATCGATTTTTCTTCTAGTCCCAATCATTATTGTATCAGCCCTCATTTCCCAAACCTCCCTAACTTGAACCATCTCTATATTGTATAAGTCAGAAATTTTTGTTGGTTCCTTCAATTTAGACCTATAAAGGTCAGACTTTGAGAAAAATAACGCGTTCTTATAAATAGATTAAATATTACAAGAAGATAGCTTAGGGGTCAGGGCCAAGTGCTTGGTGTGGTAAACATATTGCAAGAACATGTTTTCTGATGTTAGCTTTATTTTTACAGGGAGGGAAAACATTTGGCTTGGTTAAATTTTCAAATAAACTTCCGTTATACTTAGACATCGAACTACTTGTACTAATTCAAATTGTTTCCACCTCATAAAATACTAAAAAGTGGATATGATGTTAACTATAGAAGCGTTGCAGGGTGTACCAAGCATACTGATTCCATCCGAATGTTTTATGTTTACATTGTACACGCTCCATAGAAGAGAAAAAATTACAAGAAATAAGAGACAATTTTTTTTTTCATAGGGACACCCGAGAAGCATTGCGGCGTTCTTTTTGAACATGGAATATTTGTGCAGACTTCTGCCTTCACCCAGCATCTGGGAACGGCGCATGAACGTCAGGTGACGTAGGCAAACACAAAAAATTCTTCTCACGCGAATAAGCGTCAAAATATGCTGCTCATGATGGCATTCACTGGAATTTTTTCAAGGAAGTTCCCAAGGCGAAATATTGCATGAAAAAAAATTGATAAAATACTGTAGTTGTGCGCTGTAGTTGCTTATTATTAGTCGGTTTTTGGTCAAATTGTACTCTTCTACGTGGAGCCTGACTGATTATTTTGGAATATTTTCGATATAGATTCGATGAATTTTCGCTTATTTATGCGATCTGTAAAAACCCAGAAATGTAAGCGAAATGCAATGGACAAATTTTCAAAACGCAGTGACTTTTTAATGCTTCAAGAGTATGAGCTTAAAACAAGTAAAACCAAATAAAATAAAAGATCATTCAATTTTCTCTCCAAACTAAGTTCCGAGTTTTTGATTCCGCGTGCGCGTTTTGCATAGTCAGCAATACATGAATGGAAAGTTCACATTTGATTTCTCGAAATAGCTCGAGGTGTTCTCGTGAAAATTGCACCAGATACGAGTGCAGGCTTCAAACTATTCATGATGTTAAATCATGCAAAAATGTGCTGATGCATGGGGAATATTTCGGAAGTCGTCTCAAAATATATCCACAACCTTTTGACATGCTAATGAGGACAAATTAAAACGAAACTGCCCCTTTAAACTAGATCCATTGGTTTTATTTTTATCTTTATTCAATTTTAGTACATTCAAGTATACAAGCAGTATTGCTACAACTCGAGTCTGTTGGAGTGCATATTGCAGCATAACTAGCGAAAAGCAAATGAAAAATTGTATTGATTGCTTTCGACGATGCCGTACGAATTTTTTTCGAAATTAAACTTATTTTATCAAGTACTGTATCTAGATATTTTCAGCTGAACACGTGCTTCTGAGTCCGCCAATTCTCCTGAATGAGTGAAATTTGGCTCCCAGCCAAAAATTTCATTTCGGCTTCCCTTACTTCCCACGAAAAAAGTCTTCGTTCAAAATGATATACAGTATAGTACTATACAGTACAGTATACGAGTATCATCGGTTTTTCGAAATATCATTTGTTCACAATAAATCTAAGAACTGTTCAAGGATTTCCAAGATCGTGCATGAATTATTTTTAGTTTTACGCAAATCTAGATTACAGATAGCCCTAAATCTGATTTTAAAATAAGAATAGAAAGGTTGGTATTTATTGTGCAGTATGCGCACTGAAAGCACCCAGAAGTGCAAAATAAAAATGACGTTGATGATTACCGACGCAAAAACTAATATTAATTTACTAAAAAATAGTTTGAAAGAAAAATAATTGTGTCCTCATTTGCAAAACGCATGAACGAGATAAAAAATTATGATCAATTTATTTGCCATCATGCACTGTAATATGTTTTCTGTAATTTGTCAACTTTTTAAAACATGGGTAATATTTTCCAAAGCAAAGTGACAATTACTGTATTCTCGAAGTGTCACTTTACTTGCGGGAGAATACTCAACGTATATAGTGTACGAGCATTATCATTTAAATAAATATCCTATTTTCTGTGGGATAAAGATGAATAACAGTATTATATATCCTATATATAGTCCTACATGTGTCATTCAGCGAAGAGTTATCTAGATGTAACTACTGTACAATATTATCGATTTTTAATATTTTTAAGTAGCTCAGATTGGATCTAAATTTTCAACTGTTCGCAATAATTTGAATGATATAATGAACTGTATAATCCTGCTCTACTTGACTCCTATATCTGTCTATTCTGTCCAAGGAAAACCGGAATGAATGTGCTTTTTATTTTTAATTTTTTTTTCTCCCACTTGATCGCAATTTTCGCAGTTACTTCGTGATAAGCCTGGACCGCGGGACAGAGAAAAAGCTCTCATTCCACGCCATGATCGTCGATTCCGTCGATAAAATATTATTGACATTTCTCCAACTCGATATGACGGAACATTTTCACACGCCACAAATTTATTTTAGTTCCCTGAATGTGTAAAAATGAAATTCAACTCTACCTTATATCGCATCACGTAGATCGCAATTTTCGATTCAAGCATGAATCGATCAAGGCTTTGATGTCCGTTGAGTAGTTTTTCATGGAGAGAATCAAGCGTTATATGAGCGAATCAATTGTTCGAAGGCGCCGGAAAAATGTTTAAAAACCTTAAAAAAAACTTATTTGAATCGTTGATTCAAATACAGTGCCTAAATTTTGAGCTTTTACAAAAATTGGGATGCAGCAATTCGTGGTAATTTTACAAACACTTCTTATTACTGCCAGAATTAGCTATCATTTATCAACCATTTAAACTTCGTAAGAAAACAAGTAATTGTGGTATTTAGTGCAATGAACTTGAGCATATTGTTCCTTTATTTAACATTTCGGATTTTGAAACAAGCTCTTCGAATATACAGTATGCACCGAGACATGTATGCGTGAATATTTCTCGGAATTTGTGTCGATGTCTTGAATAAAAATAATTGAACAATCAAGAGGCAACAGGTACTGAAAAAAAACGTTAAACTTCACAATTAAATAGATAAAATTAGGCGTAACTACGCAATTCAAAGGAATTCACAATACAAATGGAATTTTTTTCTGTTTCGTCAACTGACGAGAGTTTTTTTTTTGGACATGATTATCTCATAGCATTAGAGCCATATTAGAGGTAAATAAACGCAAGCATTTTTTGTCCGTGTCATAATCTCATAAAGCAAAGGGAAAGACCACAACCACAATAATTCACAATCATCAAAGGACACATTGAAACTATTGATTTATCTTTTTTTCTTCTTCCGAATTTCCATCAGGAAACAATTCTGGACCTGTTCTCAAACTTATTTCTGCTATCGCTCTATATATGTATATTCGTATATAAAGGCGGATGTAATGGGAGATGTTCAACGACGTGAAACAATATGCGTATGACCTTCAAACACCCGCATACAATAAAAAGAACCGAAGCACTAAATTTTAGGTACTCGAAGGAGTAAAAGATAGTCTAGCTCATCATACGCAAAATTTATTGAAGAATTTGTAAGTACAGGTATATCGTCATCATGCAAAATGTTGCGGTGCCTCGGATGATGCATGCGTGACAAGTATTCTTATTCGTTCTGAATTTTACAATAATTTGGTGAAAATTCAATTTATAAGTTATAAGATATATTGATTTTATAAACCACCAAACGTCTACTTACCCTGGTTCAGCCAACGTTAGTATAATAATAAGTTTGTAAGAAACACTGGCAATTTATTCCGGCCGAAGCTTTTCCTATGCTCGTTTATGTATCCCTTTTCCAAAAGCTATTTCGATCGAAAGTGTGAGTCTGATTCCCTACGATATGATCACTCTGACCGTCAATTCACTCCGAAATATACACAGAAGTAAATGAAGAATTTTCGTGATCGAATTCGTTTTCTCCACAACAACAAAAAACGCAGTTTTTTTTTTTACTCACGAAGCACGAGTTCCGATACTCAACTGAAGCTCGAAGAGCTATTTTTGACCTGATGTTGACCTGACCTCCGTGCGGGACGAGACCAATGCATGAGATAGTACTCCAATAGTTCCCAGACAGTATTGAACAAACAAATGCTTCTGGGAAAATGATTACCTGCGTTGGAAACGTCGGGAAGATGCCGTTTCGGTCTAGAATTTTCCACAACGAAAGATTTTTTTTTGGAATAACGGGCGGAATATAAACCGTAAATATATATATATTTTTGTAAGCAGCGTAGCCAAATGATGGGTTTTCTTTTGGCTAAATTAAAAAAATAATCCCCACTGAACCATGGCGAATTACGTAATGTTATTTTGCGATTATGCTTGAATGTTAGAATTTCGCCTCAACGTTTTTTGTTTTGTTTTTTGTTTTTGGTTCGAAGGAAAATCATCAATCTTGCTGAAATAATGAGTAACTATACCCAGCAAGCAGATAATTTTGCTGTTAAATGTTAAGGTTTCTGTTCGAATGTATTTATTGATGTGTGCGTTTCTTAATTTGTACAGAACGCAATACTGTATGTGATTTCCGTAAAGAATAAAGGTATATGATGGGTCATTCATTCGTCATAAAATAAATTTATTCAAGATGCGCATTCCTTGGAAAAAAGGTCGAGAAAGTAAAACAGACTATAGAAAAAATACCTATGCGGAACTCGAATAACGAAAAATTGCATTGAAAAAGAGTCGCAATAGTTTTCTTTTTTTTGTTTTTGGGCGGATGGGTTGAAAATGTACGAAGCCGTCAATTATCTTGAAAATTTATAACCTTATGCCAAAATGTGCATTTTTTTCCGAAATGTTTCTAGCAAGAATGTAAAATGGAAGATTCTAGAAATCAGCCGCTTAGACATTATCTTGTTTGAGAAAGTCTGAGGTACTCGGGTATTTTCTCAAGGCTAAGTCAAAGTTAATTAGCTCTACGTTATTTTCAAGGGATTCAAACACCATTGCGAAAATAAAATCCACAACGCAGAGCTCAACTGTTCTAATTCTTCGAGTCCTGGATGGAAAATTGGCAAGAAATCCAATAAGGTTAACTTGAATGATGTAAAGAGAATCCATGAGGACAAAACCAATTTGAATTTTTCCGACAGGTTCATGAGGTCAAGTGCTCACACGATTCCTGATAATTCCTCATTTTCGAGTCAAAATTTCTTCGTAGAGAAAAGTTCTTCACATTTTCAAGGACGCTGTGAAAGCAAAAATATTTTTTTCGACAGACTCAAGTACTCTAAATTTTTTTCTGATGCAATCCTGGCACATCAATAACCATTTTTTCTTGATTTCTAAATCAATCTTGTAATTTCTGTACACGTGCAATTACCGAACTAAATTTTTATTCCGCAAAAATGTCTTTCCATGCTCATGCATGTGAACTGAAATTAAAAAGCTACTGAACATTTCTGCTGTTTTCATCAAGAAACTTTCGTTTCACTTTGCTGGGGACCAAGTTATATGAAATTGGCAGTATATAATCGACTATCTTCGCGGTGAAAATTGGGACAGTTTTATATACATTCCTCACACCATGCGCATATATTTTACGCGCCGTTTATTGAATTGCTTTCCAGAAGCATTTTTCATAATTCAAGGTTTTCTCGAGGTAGGGGAAAAACGGAACTCGTATATTTGTCAACTGATCCGATTGAAAATTTATAACCTTATGCCAAAATGTGCATTTTTTTCCGAAATGTTTCTAGCAAGAATGTAAAATGGAAGATTCTAGAAATCAGCCGCTTAGACATTATCTTGTTTGAGAAAGTCTGAGGTACTCAGGTATTTTCTCAAGGCTAAGTCAAAGTTAATTAGCTCTACGTTATTTTCAAGGGATTCAAACACCATTGCGAAAATAAAATCCGCAACGCAGAGTTCAACTGTTCTATTTCTTCGAGTGCTGGATGGAAAATTGGCAAGAAATCCAATAAGGTTTACTTGAATGTTATAAAGAGAATCCATGAGGACAAAACTAATTTGAATTTTTCTGACAGGTTCATGAGGTCAAGTGCTCACATGATTCCTGATAATTCCTCATTTTCGAGTCAAAATTTCTTCGTAGAGAAAAGTTCTTCACATTTTCAATGACGCTGTGAAAGCGAAAATATTTTTTTCGACAGACTCAAGTACTATAAATTTTTTTCTGATGCAATCCTGGCACATCAATAACCATTTTTTCTCTCGATTTCTAAATCAATCTTCAGTGAAAATTGCCCGTGCAATTACCGAACTAAATTTTTATTCTGTAAGAAAATCTCTCCATGCTCATGCATGTGAACTGAAATTAGAAAGCTGCTGAACATTTCTGCTGTTTCCATCAAGAAACTTTCTTTTCACTTTGCTGGGGATCAAGTTATATTAAATTGGCAGTATATAACCGACTATCTTAGCGGTGAAAATTGGGATAGTTTTATATACATCCCTCACACCATGCGCATATATTTTACGCGCCGTTTATTGAATTGCTTTCCAGAAGCATTTTTCATAATTCAAGGTTTTCTCGAGGTAGGGGAAAAACGGAACTCGTATATTTGTCAACTGATCCGATTATCGACCAAACACCCGGAAAATTGTGCTGAAAAAAAAAACCCCGGACGGACAAAAAAGACTTTGAATCAACATTGCACTCATAAGAAAACGTGAGTCTGTGGCACAAATCGCATACATTTATTCGATAGTAAGTAATTACTATCTTAAATAATTTTCTCACTTTTCAATGGATATGGAAAAGTCTCAAACATTTGCGAGGATAACGGGGTATCCATTAAGGGTTTCACAGTTGACGGGGGAAAAAACGGAAAGCTCTAATTAATTGACGGTAACTGAATTCGAATCAAAGCAACTCGAAATAAATTTCGAATCTAATTTACGTTTTTTTCCAGCGATCTCTTGCCGATTTCTTTTTTCTTCTTCAATTCAGTGACAATTCTTCAGCGAGAACTTGTTTGAAATTTCGTGTAAAACTCGTCCGAAGCCACGTGTTTGGTGAAATCGTGGTTGACTCGTCTTTGGGCCTCGTGATGTTGTTGCGCCAGTTTCATGTTCTCTTCGGCGACTGATTTTAGATATTCTTGTTTTCTCTTTGCCTGAGAAGAAGAAAACGACAAACGATCAAGAAAAACATTCGAATTTTTAAAAATAATATTTAAAAATTGAAAGAATAGACCAACAGCTTCGTCTAAGGCTTGCATTCGTCGTTCTATCCGCTGCTTTTCTTCTTGAGCCCAAGAGAGTTCATCCATTTTCTTCCTTCGTTCTTGTTCCTGTTTTGGATGTAAGCAAATGGTAAATTTTATTGTTTAAAATTGTTAAAAGAATCATAAATTCATCATCATTCGGCAGCTGATCTGGGATTTCTTCTTCGCGGATTTTTACAATTAAAACACTTCGCGCGTTTTAACAATATCCCGCGTGAACGAATCCAGGTGTGGTAATAAGAGTCATTCAAAAATTGGATGAAGTTGTGAGATCAAAAAGGATCCTAAAAATCATATTATAAGCTTCAAGATGAAGAACTTTAAAAAATGCTTGCGTAGCATTCATTTTGCGAGGATCGTGAAAAACAGCTCGGAATTTTTCCACGACTCCTCTGAAATTGACCCAGCAGCTTTTGAATAATTTCCTCTTCATCAGCGAAATTCACAGCAATCGTACTTGAAGCTTTATTCTCCTTACTATTTGAATATTCCATCAGTACGATCACATTCAATAAAACTGCTCAGTCACTCAGTTCAACAATTGAAATCAGAAGAGTTTTGTTTCTGAGAATTTTTTTCAGGAACAGTTTTACTGGATTTGTGATTGACAGAAAGCCACGCCAAAAATATCGTACAATATATTGTATATAGTTCACTATACATATTTTCAACAGGAATTTCCCCAATAGTGCACTTTTTTGTTTGAACAATTACTTCCTTGTCCAGTGCCCACAAAAGAAGAATAAGAATCAGTTTATGAAATGATCAATAACTTCCTGGAAATGAATACACGGGGGAAGTGAAATCGTCGCGAATAATGACTGGGTTCACTTTTCCGAGATAATCAGGAAGTCGGGCAATCAATTCCCTCATTAAAACTTTATTCAATGCATTAAACATTCTTCGACCATCAACCTTGCACAATATTGTCCAGATTTCCGCAATTTATCCAGAGCATTAGCATAGATAGCAGTTTGCATGTTCGATAATAGTTGGCCGAACGGAAATGAAGCAAGCCCATTTAGAATATAATACAGCTGATGCCGTTTTCTTTTGGAGCAATCAGTTTAATCCTTTTCAGAATGCTGATTTGGATTCACAGTTATAGTCGATAAACCAGAAAAATGTGACTTCTTCAATCACGATGTTGATTGAAGCTACAATATAATAATAATACCTGCACGCGGGTGTTTTGTCAAACTTTTGGGTGGCTCTCTTTTAATAAATTCTGAGGGGCACGCGTTTGGTACATATTATTTTTTTGAATGTAAAAATTTAATATGGCTCAACATTTCTCTTCAATTATTGAAGTTGAAAAAACCTTTAAAACACAATTCGAGACATACTTGTTTCTTTTGAATCTGTTGTCGTTGCCAGAGACGGAATTGCATCACTTGTTCCGGGGGGAACCCCTTGAACCTGTCCACGGGTCTGACTTGAAGCTGCAAATTCCCCAAAGCAGCAGTTTTCGGCCTCGCATAAAATGTGTCAATAGATTTGGACCTCGGACCGTGGATGTGAACTTGAGCTTCCGAAGGAGTGGACTCAGTCAACAAATCGCTGTTTTCTGTGGCCACTTGTTCCTCTAAATTCCACATTTGTTGCAGAGACTTCATCTGGTTCATTTTCACGCAGTCTTCCACGGCCTGTTAATTCAAATTCATTCCATATTCTACTTTTGTGAAAATTGAGAAAAATTGGATGGGGAGGGGGTGTCATACAGAGGCTTTTTTAATCAGTGTGAAATTGTGGTACATGTTGCATTTGGCGCGGTACTCAAAATCTCCTATATAAATTTTTCCGTGAAAATATATACATACAATCATGATTTCTATCTCATTTGGAATCCTGTGTCCATAACACAAAATGATATCATAATATAAGATTGAGATTGAATCCTTGATTTATATAGGAAGAAAAAATAAGGTCTACTTTACCATCGCGAGCTTTTCATTTGAACATTGATCGAGTTATGCTAAGTAACGTAAATTCATATTCACAGTTGAATTTTGGTTGAAAAACCTTATTGGTTCCAGAAAAACTTTTTTTCAACTGAATAACATTTTTCCTTGCAACTTCAATGATGAAGAAATTAGGATTTCTGGCGCCTAAGAGAAAAAGACCATTGAAAATTTCGAATAATGATTCATCCCTTAGTTGTATGAGCTACCTTGACTTTTTTCTCTAAAGACCTGTACAACAGAAGCATTTTAATTTTTTTGATAAATGACAAGAAAATAAAAAAAAATCTCGGTTTTTTATTTACAAAACATGCTTCTATGCTAAGTGGCTATTAGCACAGTCTCAAACATATTGCCGAAGTTCAAAACAAAAAGCACAGAAGAGCACGAAATTATGTAGCAGAAAATAAACAAATCAAAATAATGTCAACGGTAAAATTTGAAAAGCACAGCAGGATTCATCTTATTATAGATAATCAGGTGGGCAGCATTTAAATTTCAACGCAAAAATAAATCCTTTGCGAAATGTATTGTCCATTATCATCCATTCAATTTTTTTCCTCCAGCAAGTCTTCATTTTCAAACTGAAGGATTTTTGCTGGAGAAAGTTATTTGTCCACAAAATGTTCGTTCTCTAACCGCAGCTGTAATTAATTTTTTACCAGAGTGGAACATTTTTTCATTATTTTAAATTGGGGGGTTTTGTTAACCGCGTGCCAGCATAAAGAAATGCATAGTTTGGTACAAAGCAAATGATTTAAACAACCACCAATGGAACATACAGTATTCAACATATGACATATGTTATATGAAAGCAAAGCAGTATAAATTTCCAAGAGCGGAAAATTATTTTTAGTAAAATTTTAAAACTCGAATTAACAAAAATGCGAATGTGACCTTTTCTTTGTTGAAGTGAGCAATGGCTTTTTCGAGTTGACGTTTGGCCCTTTCTTCGGCTTGATGCAGAAGCGTGGCTTTGTTTCTGAGTTGCGTTTCCCATTCCTGGTTTTTCTGCGAAATGTTCAATTCCTTCTCGGACATGGCACGTCTTTCTGCGAGCTGACTTTGCAGCCAATACTTTTGCTGCTGTTTCTGCAGCTCGAGTCTATGCTTCATTTCCAGGTCTTCCCCGGTGAAGCTGCGGAATTTTCGAAATTAAAAGTTGGAATGTTGGAACCTGGATCAAAGATACTTTTTGCAACAAAAAAAAAGTCCCGGAAGAATTGTCACCCAATAAAAAAAGCGCATCATGCCTATTCTGCTTTGTTGAAAACTGCTTTCATGTCGAACTCCGGTTTGAAGAAACGTTTTTTACTGCACATTTTTCAATAATTGAAGGTTCTCAAATGTCAGATTTATTTTTGATCATTCTAAACGCTTGAACAAGAGTTGAACTGAGAAGGAGAAAAATCCAAATTTGACCATATTTTCCGAAACAAAAATCCACTGCTTTCAACGTTGTGGTTCTTTATTATTTTTTCAATCGATACGCAATTCTTAAAATAATCAGCAAATGAAAACCATGACTTATAAGATCGCTTGAATGATTTTTTTATAGTCGGGTGATTGACCTTTGAATTGAATTTGCTGAAGAGAACATCACCTGAAATTCATCGTGAACTTCTCAAAAGCAAATAGAATTATTTCTGATAATTATCGGGCTGTATTTTATCCATTTTACATTCTGCGGTAAAAAAATATAATTTCATCGAACATCATCATTGCGCTTTTTCGCTTTAAAAAATGTGTAAAGTTCCTATATTTCTCCACAATGTTTCAAGGTCTCCACGACACATTTTGTGTTTTGAAGATTTTTTTTCCATGCGATTGACTTTGTTTCAACAAGATATAGGGGATCTAGATCAATGTCGTCTTCATGCTTTATCACGAAGCTAACCTTATTTTCGTAAAACTTACGAAACCAAATCACCTCCGTTCTTATTGAACTCTTCCAACTTGTATGATGTTTTCGTGTAAAATGTTTCACGGAGAAAGTCTCCGAATGAGAAAAACTACCTTTTCGCTGATGAGGGTCCTGCGTCAATTGTATACTGGTTTTCTGAGCCAAAAACGCTGTATTTGGATTTTTGCTCGAGTTCCTGGTAGCGCCAAAAATCTGCCATCTTCTGATTGAGGATTCTCATGTCCTGTAAAATATTCCAGGCGAGTATATCAGCAAATATTCAGCTCAGAAGGTAATTCAGCTTGACGAGCCTCGTGTCGCTGCTTCTCCAATGAAAGTGCGGTTAAATCGGAAGTGACCATAGTGAGGTCGAGCTCTTCGTCCCTGCGTCGGGTTTCTTCTTCTCTTCTCCTTCTAGACTCCACTTGCTGCTTCAGGCCTTGAACATCAACCTGTGACGGTTCATATGATGGATTCATTAAATATTTCAGATTAAAAAACCCATATCCTTTGATTTGCTATGAGAAATTATAAGAAAACTTGCCCCCATTTGGCGGAGTTTCGGGTCTAGAATCCGTTTTCTTCTCTCCTCTTCGAATTTTCTCCTCTTCTCCCATTTTGATGGTTTCGTCCTTTCAACTCTCGGAAACATCGCTGAAGTTGCGGAAAANGAAAAGTTTGGCAAACAAAAAATGGCAGCGATAACTTGAATCACGCTTCAAATATGTCTCACTGCGGGCACTATATATACATTGATTTATATATGTACAGGATGTATCACAGAATTACGCAGAACTCAGTTTTTTAATACAACAGTGAACAACATCGAATTTCCCCCTAAATATTTGGATCTCCCATGAATTCGTTTACAATAGACTGATGCATCTTATATACGGAAAATACCTCAAGTTATTTTTCGAGGATTATGCGACTAGTGATTGATGGAATTTCTTCAGAAAATGTTTCAATATTACTCCTCGATACTTTTTGTGAAGGAAGAGTTCTTGATGAGTGTTGAATTCATCAGAATCCATTGAGCGAAACAACTGAAATTCCATTACTATTGTGCCCTGCACTATAAGTATGCGTCCAAAATTTTAGAAACCGCTAATATCAAGGGGAACAAAGGTTATGACGCAGCTCTTTTGCAATTCGAAATAAGTTAAGAAATTTATGCATAGAATGTAATAACCTCAGATAGCCATTGAAATCAGCAAAAATAAAGCAACGAAATGTGATGAGAAAGTCTTTGTAGCTTTTCTTGGCTGGACCATTAATGCATTTCGTTGAGGATTGTTTTTCTTTACTGGAAATATCGAACTAATGTATTGTCATCAAGTTAGTGGGAAAATAAAATGATTTTGAGTCACGTAACTTCAATAAATAGCACCAGGAAAGTCAGACTGTTTCGGATCTGGAATCCCAGACAGAAACCACAGTTGAAAAAAAGTGTCTGGGTTGGTGGGTGGCACTTTCGAACCTGCTGCGGGTCGTCGTCGAGGCCGAGCGGGAAACGGATCATCGCTGGGTTTTAGAGTATGTGCAGTATATTGATCAAACAAAAGCCGTGTTATTCAGTGCATGCCTCTGCAAAACGATCTGGGGGTTCATGAACGCAAAGATTAAACCTATGGTTTGTAATCTGCAACCAAAATGCCAAGAGACTATCGTTGCGATTTCAGCTAGTGTGTAATGAAATATATTTAAAAACGCATCACGCGGTAAACGGATTTTTTTAGGCTCTATATATCGACGAGAATGCCCGGGTGAGGTGTAATCAATGCTGAAGTACAATACTTAACAGACCGATGAAATAAGCTATAGTATTCGGTTATCCCTGCGTTGTTTGCAAATAATCTCTGTCGAAGAAAGACATCGTTCCTCATCGACGCAGTTGCATCGCCGGAGTGACGCATGGCAGCATGGACGACTGATCGGAATCCGCGTGAGAATAGTACCCATCTGTGATAAAGGCTCTTGTCTCTACTATCAAAGCATATGGCGCTGGTCTATCGATCACCTCGGAGAAGTTCACGTGTGCGTGTGTGTTCTTAGATTATGCACGGCTGTTTGAATTTTCCTTGCTGTCTTGTTTCGTATTCCAGATTGTACAGATGCGCGAAATAACCTTCGTATGATACCTTCTAACTGTCATATTGTAATTGAGGGTCCCGAATACTTGAGTGCTGTTGCAAACCGTTTGTTTCAGTCCAAGTGAAAATATGCGTTTATATCGTTTTCGCTGGGAAATATGTTGAGAATATTGGCTATGGTGAAGATTAATAAAGAATATGAACTTCTACCTGGCAGTGAGCATGTTTCATTTTAAAAAGATGTTAATTTGCCGAACAGTCGCTATTGATCGACAAGATTGGTTTCGAAATCTTTGGTCCGACAATGATGGAAATCGGCTGCATTGTGATGTGAACTATGTATTTCTTTTGAATACAGAAATTCTGGAAGCCCCCAGTTCAAATAATCTGGGCGACGAGCGATCGTAATAACGATGGCGGAAGACATCAATATGGTATGAAGTTTCGGTTTGTGTTCTCGTACGGCGAAATAATTGGTGAAGTTTTGTTTGACAGGATGTGCTCCAATTGGAGTTGTTATGCAAACAGCTCTACGAGAGCCACGACACAGCGGAGCGAACTCGAGCTGAGAAAACTTTGATGGAGTTTCAGAATTCTGCAGATTCTCTGCCGAAATGTAGATTGCTTCTGGAAAGAGCGAATTCTCCGTATGCCCAATTGCTGGCAGCCCATACGCTGACGAAGCTCATCTCACGTCCCACTGTTACCATACCTTTGGAGCAACGCCTTGAAATTAGTGCGACTCTAGGAATACGTTTGTGTTTCCGACTTCTACTAATGTCTGGGTACATTTTCAGGGAACTATGTGCTTACATATCTAAGCACACATCCGAATCTTGCGAATTTCGTTCTTCAGGCCATGGTAACGCTCTTCGCCAGGTTGACGAAACTCGGTTGGTTTGATGCCGACAAGGATATGCAATACGTATTTAGAGGAGTTCTTCAAGACACCGGAACTTTTCTGCAGGTTAGTTAGTTGAACTGATCGAAGCAAGATTAAAGTTCGTCCAAATAAGCTATCGAAAAGACGTTGAGATTGGAATGGAAAACAAAATTTGTTTCATCCAGGGTTCTGTGGAATATTGCATTGTCGGTGTAAGACTCATGACTGCGATTACGAGTGAAATGAATCAACTGAGGGAATCAGAGGTTACGCGGTCCGTCACGAAGCATCGGAAGATCGCCGCTTCATTTCGTGATACACACTTGCACGACATTTTCAATCTCTCCTGCACATTGTTACGAACAGCTTTGGGTAACTCGAAAAACATGGATTTCAATGAAGAAAAGCATGTATGTGGCAGCCGTAAAATTTGGATGTGGAACTTAATGAATGACTGTGGCTATTATTTTTAGCATTCTCTCATGAAGCATCTCCTGAAGCTGACGCTTCACTGTCTCACGTTCGACTTCATTGGAACGTCGATCGATGAGAGCTCTGATGATATGCTCACTGTGCAAATTCCCACTTCTTGGCGGCCCACCTTCCTGGACCCAGCGACTTTGCAATTATTTTTTGATCTTTACGCTGCTTTACCGAGTTCACTTTCTCCCTTGGCATTGTCATGCATCGTGCAGCTTGCTTCCGTTCGTCGATCACTGATGAGCAATGCTGAGCGTGCCAAATTCTTGAACCACATGGTCAGCGGAGTAAGGAACATCTTGCAGACTCTCTGCGTGAGTGAATTCGAATATCAGTCGTCCCGTTCATAATATGAGGGTTTGGTTTTATTTTCGTGGTTTTAAAGAAACTGTTCGCTGTACAGTGATATTTTACCATGTTTCTCGAAAAAAATGGCCTATAAATCGGTTGAGAAAGCCGTAGTACTGTACTTCCAACATCAGTAAATCTTCGAGAGAAAAATCCCTCCCAAGAAGATCACCTTGCCTGCGTGCAGGTCTTCAAAAACTGTTACCCTTAAGTGGAAAATGAAGCTTCAAAAATATTGAATCGCTTTCAAACTTCTTTCTTTGGTGATATGATTTCGTAAACCTATGTTACTCACTTCTGAAACAATCGATACGAAGTCAGATTGCAATTCAAGACCTTTCAGTTGCATGAATCGAATGCCGCTCGCTAGATTACGATAAGAGCTTTCTTCTAATGCTGGAAAAGCTCACCAGTCAAGGAAAATTTCACCTCGGGCTTCATCATTTTTGTTGATTGTTTGCGGGAAACCCGCCGAAAAATTTTGATGACCGTGATTTTGTACATTAATTATTATTTTTTATTTTTTGGTGCAGGGCATGTCCGATCAAGCGAACTATCACGAATTCTGTCGCCTCCTTGCAAGATTGAAGTCCAACTATCAACTTGGTGAACTGGTTGTTGTGGATAACTATCCGGAATTCATCGAGTCAATCGCGAAGTTCACCATTCAAAGTCTTCAAGTGAGTTGATCGGCCTGAGCGTCCGATTTGACGTCTATCTTTGAATGTTGCAGATATAGAATAAGTTTCCTCCTATGATTATTTACAGTTATGGCAGTTCGCACCCAACAGTGTTCACTACCTGCTCAGCTTGTGGCAGAAAATGGTCGCCTCTGTACCTTACGTGAAAGCAACTGAGCCGCATCTGTTGGAAGTTTATACACCGGAGGTTACCCAAGCTTTCATCAAATCGCGGATCGAGTCTGTTCCCGTGATCATGAAGTGAGTTCAACGTGATCATGATTGTCTGATCAAATAAATCTGCGATCCTCAGGGTTAGGTTTTTTTTTTTTTTTTGTGAAGCACTGAACATGATGGATCGACTTATTGTGGTTCGTTCTAGATTTTAAACGGTTGTTTCAAGCTTGATTAAACTGCAATAAAAAGCCACTGTTGAATAACGTTCAAGAGAAAGAGCATGCGAAAATTGCTTGTTGAGAATTAAATTTTTCTTTTACTGTTTCGCAGAAGTGAATAAGGTGACGTCAATAAGGTACGAGAGAAAAATAGAATTTTACCGAGTCTTTGAATAATTTGTAAGCTATTTTCTAAAATCAAGATGAACGTAAATGTTATCTCCAAAATTGGAGGTATTTAGAAATGCAAAGTTTCATTCTATGAAGAGGCCAAATTTTTGGGGAAAAAGACTTAACTACTGAAATTCTGTTGGGTGGGCAGATGAGTACGATCATTTTAACGATATTGACTGTAACTTTGTTCATCGTGAAATAATGCTCTGGCATCCCCTGTGCAGAGTTCTTGTACTGTAAGCACTCGTTCGAGTTGTTCCCGAGATGGTCCGATCTTAGCATCCTATTTTGTCTTGCCTTGCATATTTCGAGTTCAGCACGTTAAAATTCGATTTCATCTCTAAGGGATGGATTGGAAGAGCCCCTGGACGACCCTGGGCCAATTGAAGGACAGCTGGAGCAAATATCCACGATCGCCCGTTTGGATTACGGGAAGACTTGTACACTTTTAGTGCAATTATTCGATCAGACAGCGGGGGAGTATGAATCTGCTGCGTCGATTGTTCTGCGATCTGCGCCTGACTCCACTGCTGCAGTAGCTGCTAAGAAGGAAATCTCTGTTAAAGAACGACAGTTGACCTGGTTGGTTTATGTGATTGGCGCAGCGATTGGAGGTCGCATGTCATTCAGTACGAATGACGAACATGACAGTATGGACGGAGAACTCGTGTGCCGGTATGTTCATTTTTCGAAGATTTTCAGAATTTTCGGAAAATTCAATTCACGGAGACATGATTTAGAGTTCAGAATTTCAGCGTTTTTTTTTCTTCTTTTAACCCGTAGAGCAGATTTGCGATGAATTTCATTCGATGTAGACGGAAGAAACTCATCTGGGCAAAGATGTTTATGGGGAATTCCTTTCAGCCTAATAAATTGCATGCAAACGACGGGCTACAAATATAACATGTAGATATCATATGTACAGTTCGTCGAGGACACGCGATTTCTTCCCGGTTGATTGCAGTCACAACTAGTATATCTTGAAATTCATTACAATTTTGTTTCTGGAGCCCCTGAGGAGTTCACGAAGAGTTCGTAAGGCTTAAAAGAGCACAGGTTTATAACGTGAGATTCAGAAAATGTAATCCAAGTCGTGTGGTTTTTGATTCTGGCTGGTAAGATTTTTTCAACTGAGATACTTCGAAAGTCCATCATGCACTGCGAGTCATCTATCGAACCATTTCATTGTTTCTTATAGGGTTTTGCAGCTGATGCGATTGAGCGATTCACGCCTACCTGAAGGCTCCATGCGTTTGGAACTAGCTATTTTATCATTCATGGAACAGTTCCGAAAAATCTATGTCGGTGATCAGGTTGGTAGATCTTGGATAGTTCGCAAGTGGATTTTGGCGCTGCGAAAATGATGCGACGTACAGTATTCTAAAAATTCCATCTCTTTCAGGTTCAAAAAACGTCCAAGGTTTACAGAAGGTTATCTGAAACACTGCGCCTGAACGATGAATCTATGGTTCTTTCTGTGTTCATCAGAAAAATGTGAGTTTTTTTTTCTGAGGTTCTTTTTAATATGGCTTTTCATCATGCCAAGGAGCTGTCCCTGAAATCACCTAGTGATAAATAATCTATTCGAAGCTAAACGAACGAAAGCACTCATCCTTGAAGACCCTACCGTAACTTGGACGTGAAAAATTGTAATTATATTCATTTAACAGCCAAGTAATGGCGAAGAAATGCGCGAGACGTAAGAGATGTTGAATTCAGCAGTATTTTTCGCGTTAGTGTTTGCAAATTTTGGCTTCGTATCTTGCTGAACTTCGCGAATGAAAGATGGTTGAATATAATTCCCTTGCTTCACGAATTTAAAACTTCGGAAATATGAAAATTGTGAGGAAATCGGGTTCGTTGCGTTGCAGAATCACGAATTTGAGGTATTGGAGTACGTGCGAGAACATAGTGCGTGCCACGCTTAGTCTCTTGTCGGACCTATCAGTCGGGTACAGTTCAGTGAGACGCCTCGTGAGGCTTGAAGAAGTCGGATTTTTGCTCGCCAATCACACCCCTGCGCATTTCCCTTTTCTTGGGACGAGTCCGGATCTTCCGCCCTCCCAATTGCGCCCGAGGACTACATTTTACACAGCTCTGGGTCGTTTGTTATTGGTGGACCTGGGCGAGGATGAAGACAAATTTGAGCAGTTCATGCTGCCACTGACTAGTAAGTTGGGAATTATTTTTTCGCGTCCCTCAATTCAATTCGTGTATTTTACTCTTCTTGTATGGAATGAATGGCTAAAATCGTGATTTCTTAGTAAAATTGAGTTCAGCGCCGCTGTGGTAGCCATATACAGTACAGTAAATACTGTATTTGTGTGCTTGGTGCTTATCTTCATTTGTCACTTCTTGTTTTTGTCAAACACCGAGCATTAAAACTCGAGTTTCCGATCTTCGATTAACCCAACCCAAATTTCGTTTCATCTAAGGTAATCAAATTGCCCTTTCGAATTTTAGTTCGCGTCGTTTGATTTATTCTCTCAACCTGATCTCGACTATGAACCTCGAGATTTTGCTGAATTGAATTAAGAAGTGACATTTTTCTCCGTACTGACTAATTTATTTTCACTAATGAGCTTCGAGATTTGAAGGAAAGTTGGGATTATCACTAGGATTAATGTACCTCGGGGAAAAATTTTCTCTTCAATAAAGTGGCCCCGTTTTTTATTGAATGATTTGAATGTGCGGTGCATCTTCATTTCTTTTTGGTTTCCCAAGCAGTGCATCGAAGAGCTTTCGAGTCGTTTGAACTTTTCATGTTTTCCTAGGTGCAATGGAGGAATTGTCGAAAATCATGTTAGAAACTAGTATTGTTCGGTCGAATGAAGAAATGGAAGGAGCCAAGAAAGCCCTGATTGGATTCGCTCGGGATCTCCGCGGCATTGCATTTGCGTTCAATTCAAAACCCAGCTATGCAATGCTTTTCGATTGGTTCTATCCGGAATATTCTGCGGTAATGTTGAAGGCGTTAGAGATCTGGTACATGGAGCCAAGTGTAACTACCCCGATTCTGAAGCTATACGGGGAATTGGTGCAAAATCGATCCCAGCGATTACACTTCGAGGTGTCGAGTCCTAATGGGACCTTGTTGTTTCGAGAAGCTTCTAAGGCAATCTGCACCTACGGTAAGAATTTGCGTTTTGATTTAATTGATTCCGAGCATTACTGACTGCTTTTTAATATGTTTACTCGTCTAATGATCTATTTAATTTCTAGTCCGCTTGAAACAAATTTAAACCAGTGAAACGTCGAGAAAATATTTTGGAGGCTCGATGCAACGTGTGATCAATATTTTCGCAGGTGAAAGAATCCTTACCGTTCAGGATGTGCCAAAGGATCAGGAGTATCAATTGAGACTGAAAGGAATGTCCATATGCTTTTCGCTGCTGAAGAATTCCATGTGTGGCAGCTACGTTAATTTTGGAGTTTTCCGGCTGTATGGCGATGCTGCATTGGAAAACGTGCTCTCTATTTTCATCAAGATGTTGCTATCGATTCCCAGTTCAGAGCTTTTGGTAAGTCTTTTTTCATCGTCTTCTAAGCATTGAACGGCTTTCGTTTTCTTTCTCGATTTGTTTTCCAACGAAACTATTTCAATTTCTGAACGCAGAATAATCCAGTTTCGTTTGCTCCAGCTCGAAGGATGAAATTTTCAAAATTTGTTTGAATTGTGCTGATGAAATTCCGCTAAGTGCTATGCAAAATTATTGAACTTTCTTTTTTTCGCAGGAATACCCGAAATTGAGTCAAACTTATTTTGTGCTACTGGATTGCCTGGCTCAAGATCACATGAGCTTCCTGTCGATGATGGATACGAATGTTTTCATGTATTTGTTGAGCACCATTTCCGACGGCCTTTCTGCTCTTGGTAAGTTAAAAACGATGTATTCCTTACTTCCCTTCCTGGTGTGTTCCGAAAAGGTCTCCGTTGGCGAAAAATCAAATATCTTGAATTACTTCTGCAATCATTTTCTTTTTAATGAAATCCCAGGTGGGATACGAACTCCCGGTTCTCGAAGTTCAAACATTTCTCAGGATTTGGAACCTATCAGAATTGAGGAATAAAAATGTTATTTTTACTTCAGTCTTTGAAATAATGAACAGTATGCTTTTTTGTTGTTGACCGTAGTATTTAGGCGTCTACTCAATTTCAAAATTACGTAATTTTTAAATCGTGCTTTCGTTAATTCAGTTAACACGAAGGTTGAGCTTCATGTTAACGGAATTTACTCCGGATTCCCTAGTAATTTTATAATTTTTTCATTCATCGCGAAATTTTTAGCTGAAGTTTTTTGGTGTTCGACCGCCATGAATTCATGAGAATGAAAAATCTAGTGGCCACCTTTTCATGTATCTCCACTTAGACACTATGGTGTGTACGTCTTGCTGTTCTGCCCTGGACAACATCATAACATATTTCTACAAGCAAGCCGCTTCTAAGGGAAAAGCAAAGAAACGGCGGTTGTCCGGTGTGGAAGACGAGTCTCCTGTGCTGAAAATGGTGAAGATGAATCCAGCCGTTTTCCAAACCATGTTGCAAACTGTGCTCAACATCCTCATGTTCGAGGAATGCAGGAACCAGTGGTCCATGTCCAGGCCACTTCTGGGTCTCATTTTATTGAATGAATCCGTTAGTATGCTCTTGAAATTTTGCAGACTTTTCGGAATTCCTGGTTTGACATTGATCAAGAGGCGTGAGACTAACAGTCTCTGGTTTCCTCGCGAAGTCACTGGGAAATTTTCTCAAATTCCTATGGAAATTACTTGATGAAATACTAGTACGTTTTCTGAAGTGATCATTGCAGGCGTCGGGGATAATTTCTTATCATACATTCTCTTCCTGACCGAGACATAAATCCAGTAAATTTGACAATCTAAAGGAGTCCGATCAGTAAAAGTAATAATTGCATGCATGTTCCTAATTTTTACCTTAAAAAATGCATCAGCGAAACGTAGAGTAAAAGTTGTTGACGAATATAGAGGATGAACCGAAATTATCCTTAAACTTCATCTGATTATTTCAAAACTCTCGTCTCTCGAGTATTATATTAATGAATTGACTTCACGCGGAAACCAGAAAGTTCTTGATCTGCATGCCCTTGGTGATTTGAGATTCATGTCCCAGGTGTACAGTATTCAACATTTTGAGTTGATTTTTGAACCGCTTTTTCAATTCACAGTATTTTGCCGAATTGAGATCTGAGATTATCGGTAATCAACCAGTCGAGCGACAAGCTATGCTCTCGACGTGTTTCGATAATCTGATGGATGGCGTTGAACGAAATCTGCTCACGAAAAACCGAGACAGGTTAGTTGTCTTCCGCGGAATTTCGCAAGCATATGAATCACTGATCTTTGGCGTGCAAATGCTGAATTTATTCGAGATTGAGCTACGCATTATTTTACGGTATTGGAAATATTTCTCAAGTCTCACTATGCTGAATTGTATCTTTCTCTCGTATGCACCTCTGTGTATTCTTATTAACTTTGTACTGAACCTTTAGAACATATGGAGAGAACCCTATGCGACCTAAAAAAAATTTTGATACGGAAAATTTCGTTTTAGAAAGTCCATCTGTTGAAAATGAAGACTGCCCGACATTAGATAACTCGCGAATTTCCAGCTCTTGAAGTCGAAAGCTCGCAATGGTTTTTCATTTTTACTGCTAAAGTTTAGCTTATTCCCTGGCGTCGCGTCAAAATACAGTACTTCCTTTAGTACGAGGAATCATTCGAAAATGTTGATGTTTCGTTTTCTTCATCCAGGTTCACCCAGAATTTATCCGTTTTTCGCCGGGATATTAACGACTCCTTGAAGACTGCTGATGACCGAGGTGTTGCCGAAGGACGAGCGGATTCGTCAGAAATGATGACCCTATAAGAATCCGGCAACTTTCTTTTACTACCGTTTTTATGAAAGTTTTTTTTTAACTCTTGAAAATTTTCGCTGCAAGAAAAATGGGCGGAAATGATCGCATTCTAACTGATAAAGTGGGCTTTTTATTATAACGGAAGTCAAGTGTTCCCGTTTTACTACAGGTTTGGGTGGAGAATTATTGGACCAATGAGCGAGGTTGCTTAATTGATTGGATAATTTTGTTACTCGGCTGAGTCTGCCATGTAAAATCAAATTATTAAATTCTGCTTGAAGTGGTGCGTGTTGCAGTCACCTCATCAACTTGAAAAACGTCGGCGTTGTTTTTTTTTGTTGACGAATTTATATGCTGTATTTGCAGTGACAGATGCGGTAATGTAACTAATTCAGAGCCACCTCAAGTGTGAAAAACGAATCGATACACTGTTCAGGGGTTTAGTTCGGCTTTTAACAAATTCTTCCGTCCCAAAATCTGTAAAATAATATTCCAACTGAAATTTCGTTGAAGTTCGAGAGTAGGATTACGATACCTGATTTTCGGAGCCTCGCAGAAAGAAATCAGCAAATTTAAATTGCTTGTTTAGCATATTTCTGATCAATACGCTTCTTAGCACCGCGATTTTGAACAGTCCTTTTACAGCGTTCATTTACTAGAACCGACGTCCCTGTTCTTGAGTAAATCCGAACGGTTGAAGCGAGGTGAATGATGAGATGGGGAACGGATTTAAGGTGAAATGGTCTGTGATTTGTTGGGCTGGCTGTGGGTGCCGAAGTTTATCTTGAAAGGAGAATTTCGAAGTCATGTTTTCGTTAGAGGAACCTTTTTTTCTGGCGTTTCCTCTGCGTTCTTGTTATTATTTTTTTTAATATATACCTATATCCCGAAGAGGCATTCGTCGGCAACCAGAACTCACAGCTAGCTTCAGAGAAATTTCCTTACGCGTGAAAGAAGTTCCAGGCATGTTTTCTTACTTAGTGGGTTACCTTTTCTATCGTACACGTAAAATTTTCAAGCCATGCGCATCGCATTGAATTTTACAGTAAGAATTCTTTCAAGGGTTCCAAGATCCGCGAGAAATACACAGTAAGTAGGTCTAAAACTTTTGATTTTGCGCATCAAGTGCATTATGTATTTCGGAGAAGCAGATCATCTTTACCGATTTTTCGATGACGAATGAAATCTCGAGGTACTAGATTGTAGATAGTGATGTCCGGGCTGGCATGCAATAGGATGACTTCTCAATTTCTCATTTGGGCCTGTTTGAACTTTGTGGGCGAGCAATCATTGTTTGGAAGCAGTATTGTGTATAAATTTGAATGAATGCATTCTTCCGACGGGAAGTTTATTTGATTGCTTTGAATGTCTCTCGTGATGTCTTCTGGAATTTTTCCTCTTGATATTTTTTTTCTATCAAAAGATGCAGCAAGGGAGGGAATCATTTGTAGATGTATTGATGCTTCTTGTCTCCCAAGTAATCGACGTATTTTGTATTAGCTTTTTGTCCATTCGAGGAATAAAAGCTGCTGAAAAACGTGGTGATTGCTCCATTGCTCTAGAGAAATTGCATTCGATTCACGATATACTTCGTATTTCAACAGCCCTGGAAAGAAAACCCTGTGTGTTCGTGCCATAATCTGACTCGTCTTTGATCCGGGAACTTCCGAGTGTTGACCCATTGAAGTTGGAAGAAATTATTCCAAGGCTCCCGAATGCAGTATTTCCAGTCGGGATTCGATGATGTCCCGAATGGTGGAAAATGATAAAATTACAAGGCGTTGGTGTTCGTCGTATGCTTTATCAGCTTTGAAGGAACAATTTCATTTAAATGTAATTTTTGGCATTTACCGAGGTGCCCTAAACTAAAAATCGAATTTCAGTTGAGCTGTTTTTCATTTCTGATCATGTGTTGTTCCGGACAGAAATACTGCAGTATTCTTGCGGAAAAATTGAGAACATCTTATTGCAACGGTGTGTGCGGGATGAATCGAATGATTTTCGCTACGAATACCCATTTTTTTCCTCGTCGATTAAGAATTCTGAAGTTCGAACTTCGCTGTACTGTACACTTCTTACTGTATTTCTTGTAGTAATGCGAATCTTGAAAGCCATTCACATTCCAAAATACAATTGATATGATCCTAAATTTGCTCACTGAGGCTTATTTCAAGATCGAACAAACCTAACCTGAAAGCAACAACTGTTATATTATTTCCAATAACTGAAAGCTTAGAGTAAACGAATATCATCTGATTCGGAATGTGAAATACTTATAATTTCTTGCAGAATTATCCACCCAACAGATAGGAAGGCATGCTTGTGTGAATGTCGAAAATTTATTTATGAACGTAAGTTGAGCTCTTCGAGAATTGCAGAAGTAGCACATCGGAAGCTCGAAACAAGAAAGAACCGAAGTTCAGTACTGTACTAGGTTCGGACCCATGAAGGTTGCAGACCTGTCACAACGACAAGCAACATCTTGAAATTCGGCGAGCGGGTTTGTACGCCGATATTCTGCACGTGAATATGCGTTCTTTACGAAATCTGGCGATGTTTCAAAGCCCATCTGAAATCGAAAATATCATCGGATCATTGCTGCCGCTGTGGAACTCACGATCCAAGCCTCGCCTAAAACGGTTCAAGAACCCTGGTGACAAGACGGCAGAAAAATGGTTGAAAAGAAGAAACCCGATGATCTGCCGCCCAGAAAGCTCCACAGGTTACTAACCAATCTTCAGAACTCCGTCGCATGACTCTTCTGGCAAATTTCGACGACTTTCCACGTGTTTAACCTCTCTTATTCTTATGTTTTTGAAGAAAATGGATGAGGGACTTCGGAGCCATGTCCTCCCGGAAAGTTATTGATCTAAAATGTCCTCGCTTTTTGGTCGCCGTCGCCAACATGTGACCTTCGAAGGCACTAAGAAGGACTCCTCCTCGGAGACCATGAGAATGGACGTCGTGGTAGGTGAAGACAGGGTGCCAAAGCAAGCCAGACCCAGAAGTAACAGAGTGTATTACACGACGAAGCCATCGAACGAAACTTACAGCACCGACGATGTCATTGTCGACGTGAGACCGAGGAATGACCAGTTGGCAGTGTCGGGATCCAGTAACAGGAAGCACAGGAACCCGTTGGAAAGGAACAAGCTGCATCTGCAATTGTGCGACTTGGCTTTGAACTTGGAGAAAATGTGCAGTGGGGCGAATAGTGTAAGGGCTTCTGGAAGTGGTCTCAATTCAGGAGATGCTTCTTTGCAAAGTTTGAGGGATGACCGTCCTGCGAGACGATTGGAAATTGATAGAGCTGCAAGGTCTCATGTGAGTCATTATTTTTTTTTTTACTGTACGATTTTTATGCTAAATTTGTTGAAAAATTCTTCTGCGAGAGAAAACATTTGTTTTGCGTCAGCTAGATGGCCTCTGTGTTGCGGTAGTTTCTTGGAGTGCAAGTATGGCAACAATGTTTCTTGAAGGAATTGTGATTCCTTTTGTGCAGAACTGGAAACAATGTTTCTTAAATGAATGGTGATCACAGAACTGAAAAGAGTTTGCACAAAAGGAAATGTCTGAAAGACGAATCCGTACATTTGAGAAAATATTATCGAATACTGTACGTATTTCTCTGAAAAAATGAAGCATCTGATCATAATTGACCCCTGGATTTAATGCTCCGCTTTTCTAACAGAATACAATTAGGAATTACTGTGCATTAACAAACTTGGGAACCATTTTTCTAATCGACAACCTTTGATTAAAAAATTGACTGTTCGTTTGATTTTTGAGGCGTCAACTGATCATATTACGCTGCGGTTCATATACAAGATCTGATGCCAAAGATCCTGAAGCAGTACAGTACTTAGTTGGAAGGAGGAGAAGGATTCTACTCAAATGTTAAGATCAACTATATAAGCATCAGATTTAAAAAAATGGAGCTCTGGAGCAGCGCCATATTTTCTTCATCTTGCCTCCAAGTCCAATTTACATTGGTGAAATAATTACTTGAAGATGAATACTGTAACTACCAAAATGTATGACCATTAAGTTTAGCGCTAGGCAAATCTGAACTGATCAGATTAGTGTGAGTGTATTTTTTACCATGAACGAAGCATCTGCAGCGATTGGGATATTGTAGCAATTTTTCAATCGAACAAGCTGATGAAAAATGCTAAATTTCACGAATGGAATTTAAATATACTTCATGAGTTAGGAGTTACAGTATTTACAATGCAATTGCCTCCTTTCAAGAATGGTCCTTCAAACTACCATACGAAAAAAATCTCTTTTTGAGCCTTTCAATGGAAGAAATTCCTCTTCATCAGTTTTTAAATATTTTTGAAATGCAGAAACAAGGTTAGAATAATGCATCGCAACATCTTATCAATTTACCAGCATAAGAAATTTAGGAATTTATATCTAGGAAATGTAAGAAGCGTTGAAAATAAGTAAGTCAATTTTCTTAAAGCGTCACCTCAAATAATTATTAAAATTAATGAGCTCACTAAGTTTTACATAGTGAAGGGATTATTTTTTTCGATTGCGAATTCCTTGCATCTGTGATGCTGTTGGGGACGTCTTCACTTCTTACTTTGTGAGATGCAGTATAGTCATCTTCCCTACTTTGTCTGAATGACAGTGATGATCTACGCAGGGAGATATTTCCCCCCAGCTTCATTGTCCCGCATCTGTTGAGCATGATTAGATTTTGATGCGCGAGGAATTTTCCCACAGAATTATTCTCTGAAGGTCTTACAGTATTATGGCTTATGGGTATCATGAAAAGTGTCCTGAGAAAGTATTTAGTCAGTGTTTGCCTTCTGCGCTGCTGCGCCTTTTTCAGTGAAAATGGAATTTTCATGCTGTTTTTTCTTTTTTTAATGTACGTGCCACGCATGTACAGTACGATCATTTTTAACGAATTTGGTGACTAACTTGAGCTCGATTTTAAATCATCATGTTGCTTCAAAAGAAAGTTGACCTCAAAATGCATTTGAGATATTTCCCATCCAAATCTATTTCAATGGATTGCTTGAATTGATTGTTTTTCTTCAAATAAGTTATTCGAAAAGCAACTGTCCTCTCTGCACAAATGAACGAATCTTTTATCTTGTTCAATTATTTTCTATTGGAATAAATTCTTCGATTTTCAAGCGATTTCAATTGGACCGGAACTACGCTGAAATGTTGGAAACTGAAATACATTTTATGTTGAGAAATTTAACGTATACAAACTCACCTTTTCTCTCTTCAAAGAGTACACCTTTCATTCTCGAAGTTTTTGCATGTTCATGTTTTTCCGAATAACTTCCGTGGAAGTATTCTAGCTTTCTGACATTTTCCATTTAATTTTTAATATTTGGATAATTGTCAGCTCGATCGGAATTGAAGTTTGAGGAAACGTTCTTTATGACAAGGGAATTTCATTGAAGAGTTACTAACAGAGCTTCGAGTGATACCGTGAATCCCTCCTGTCGGAGTTATGTATTTAACGCGTTGATCACTCTTCTATGAACCTTATCGCAGGACGTTGTCTTAAAACAGCCGAAGCAAGCGTCTTCCAGGCCACAATTACAGAAAAAACCCGCTGTTACGCAGGAAGAAATACCGCTGCAATTTTGCGCCACCCTCAACGCTCGATACAACAAAGACACGAACAAAAGACGCAAGTTTGCGATTATGGAGCCCGAAAAACTCTTCGTTCACGACCCTGCGACAAATTCCTCAGAAAAGCGCGTGGTGACGTCAATCATGAAAAAGGACCGAGTTTTCGCAGCAATGTGCGATGAGAACGACAAGGATGTTAGTGATGAGACAAAGACGAATGGATCCGAGTCTTCGAATCCAACCACGATGCCCGACTTGCCATCTGTCTGCGATGACACCAGGTAAATCCAGGAATAAGAACAAGAGAACATGCATGGAAAATATTTAGGAATAATTTCGTAACTATTTTGCATGCACCGCGTATGTCTGCTTGACCGAAGTACAGTACCATACTAGGGTTGGACGCGAGCTATGATATTTTTATGCTAGGTGCGATTGTGAAAATGAAATCGTGACATAGCCGATGATGTTCTAAGGTTTTGGTATTTTTTTCGACAACTTTTCGATTTACTGCATGATCGTAATAAGTGAAAACATTCCAGCTACAGCCGGAGCTCTCCACTCATGTTCACAGTGTGCTAAAACAAAATTTCAGGATAGATAAAAAACTGAATTTCTTTCATTCTACCCATTATCTTTTCTAAATTTTAGGTAATGGTTAAAAACGAAAATTAAATTCCAAACCTAAATGTAGCAAAGATAATGGTAGAATGAAATAAAATGTCAATTTTTAGCGGGCCTGGCAAATTTTTAGCACCCTGTGACATGGGCGGAGAACTTTGGCTGAAACTGGCATGTTTCCTTTTATCATCGTGCAGTAAATTTAAAAAAATAGAAATACCCGAAAAAATCCCAGAACCTGAGAACATTATGACCAGATCTTATAAGAACCAAATATAAGAAATGACAGCAGCAGATTAATCAATTACTGATACAGTATTTCCAGACTTATTAAAATCCCTTTTAATAACCGTCCAGTATTTAAAAAAAAAAAATATCTGCAAAAACATCAGATTTTCCCCAAACCATAGGTGTATCCCTTTTAATAACCGTCCAGTATTTTGAAAAAAATATATCTGCAAAAACAACAGATTTTCCCCAAACCATAGGTGTTGTTCTTTGTGTGAAATGATACTCTCAATCTCAGTGATAACAGTGCAAATTGAGGGGGGTTACAATAAGTACCTCTGGACGCACTGTACTTATTTGGGCTCCCTCTTCCGTGATCCAAGTCTTGGAATTTTTCATTCTTGAGCTTATTTTTGTGCCGAAGAATTTTTAAAATTTTGAATTTACAATTCATCTGAAATTTGTTGTTCTGGGATTATTTTCTCATGTGTCTAGATCTCCCGGCTTGAGAAGGCGGGAAACGAGGAATGCTGCCCGAGACAGAAGCAGGCGATCGTCAGCTGTTGAAGGAGTACCAAAAATAAATCCGATCCCGGAAATTAAGTCGAAATGGTTGCCGATCATGTCTATAGTAGCACTGGTTGCCCTAGGGACAGTTTGGCGTTTACCGCAAATCTTTCAAACCCTGGCTGACCCGACTGGCATGATGGCCACTGGTCGTTTGGTTCACGATTTGAGCCTTGAATTCCCTACCCAGGAACCATCCATGTGGTTGACTCTGAAGCACGGGTTGCACACCAAGGGTGACAAGAACATCCCACATTTGCTCTTGGTCACTTCAGTTGCTGAGGGCATGGAGACCGCAGCTTGTTTGGTGTCTAGGCTTGCGAGGTTTGTTCTAATATTTTTGGACATGTGAAAGGAGCAGGATTGATTATGACGATGATGTGATAAATTCATGATCAATGATCGCGACAGGACTTAATCAGCAGCGAACCTTAGTAATTGTTTTATGGGAAAAAACTACTGTTTATACAGCCATACATCGTTGTGAGCTAGCATACTGCATCATCTGAAATCATGTCTAGAAAAAAAAAAAGAATAAAGCTGCGGTATACCGATTCACGATTCTCATTTCCTTCAGGGAAAACTTCTGGAAATAAGATCATCTCTCACAGGGCCTTTGTTCGAGAGACGTTTAAAATTTATTGCACTTCAAAATGATTTGCCGGGTCCGGTTGGTTGAAGAGTACTATACTGTATACCACCACTATACGTGCATTGCAAATGTTTTCAAACAAAATACTGTGATGAGTCATCAACAGTATCATCTATCTAAAGATATTTGACAACATAATTGCGGTTTGAGTTCATGTCAATGTTTTTGTGCACTAAAATCGTGTTACTGCGACAAAATCATCTGGGGGACCTGAACAAACCCTTTGTTATGAATGTTTTTATAAATGGTACTCACATAACGTGGTGGCCATGATGTAACAATGAATTTGTTCTGAGCAAAAATTAGCTGCTCGTTAGTGAGATTTAAATGAGTGTAATCTGGTTACAATAAAGCAATTGCGACCTGAACGCATAGATGAGAAGCCTTTGTTTCAATTAAAATTTGTTATAACGAGACTTCAAGTACAGTACTGTAATATCTGTGCTGCACTTCTGTGACCTTGGGACTTGATGAATTCTAAGTAAAAACCACAAGATTGTGACAAGATTCTACCGTAGTTGATGAATTTCGTTTTGGAAGAGTAGTTCTATTTAAAAATATCATTGTTGCTTTGGTGATGTCTTGTGTCCAAAATTCATTAATCATCAAGCAATCAGAATAAATACACTTTTTGAAATATTTCTCGTGGATGTAAGCTTTGAAGCTCAATATTGACAGAAAATATATTGTCGGAAATAGGTTCCCAGCTCAATCTACCTAAATTAGAACAATAATTTTGTAGTAAATACAGTACAGTATTAAAATTTCAGATATGTGAAGGAACTGCATGGGGACAGACGCGTGCATATCTTGGACCTGGACACCCTGGATGCTATTGCTGACACTCAACATTTGCATGTTCCACTGTTTTTCCACTTTTCTTTGGAAAGGGATCATTCGGTGGTCCTTTTGAATGCTCAGAACCTGAAAGCTGCCGGGGCGACACAACTCAACCCATTTTTAAGCCAGGGTGCCACTTATAAGTACCCTGCCATGGCCTTTTTTGTGGCTAAATTGGACAGTAATTTATCCGAAAGCAGGTGAATGTGTTACTTTATTGAAACCGGTTAATTTATTTCCTGTTCTATGCCGCTGGACGTTGCGTACCGGTATTCAATGAGATTGTATTTTAGTATCTACCGCTGTTGATATTTCGTAATGCTCAATTGTTGCAAAGAAGGAGCGAATTTTTTTTTCAAATTTGAAAGCTCGAGGTAGATTAGGAATTATTCAGACTTTTCTCAGCTTTTAAATGGCTGAACCTTAGTACCTGACTTACTGTTTTCATGAGGTGAAAAACATACGCATTACAGAGAAAAAAATATTTAGCGATTGAATGTACCTGGATTCTCACCAGTACACCTTGTCAATTATCATTTTTCGGTGGGCAGCAGAAAACACTATTTTACCTGGTTTAACTGGACTGATGTAAATTTATTTAAAAATTTGATGAGTTCAGGTTGAAAAAGAAAAGTATGCATACGAATTTCCTGGATGGTTAAAGCAATCACCTGCAAAAGTTCAAGATAAAATTTCCTGGATGGTTAAATAAGCAATCACCTGAAAAAGTTCAAGATATTAGTTCGTGCAGCCTTCTTTAGATTTAATATTACATGGTTTTAGTTCCGTTGGTAATGCATTATAACCAGTATTTTATGTGTACTGTATATAATAATTATGAGAAGAAAATTGATTTTTAATGGGTATATCTTGAAACTTGAGAAACTTACCAGCAGATGACAAGGTTTCGACTTCAATGTGCGAGATAATAGAAATATGCCGTGATGAACGATTAATTAATTTATTTATTTTGAATTGTATTGATTTATTTTATGTTGCGCTATTTTTTGATTAATTAGTGATCGAAATATGAATGCACTGTATTTTACGAAATTGTTTCGGGCAGGTTGGGAATGGATGAAACCGTTGCGAAGGCGTTGTTAGGAAAAGCCTGGGTTGCCAATGGCTGGGAAGAGGCCAGTGTTCGAGACATGCTGAGCAGGACAAGAAGCACGACTGTGTTCGTCGTACCTGAACACAAAACGCCGTGTTCCTCGGGAACAGTGAGCTTCAATTGATAGCGGTTTTATGTTACTGTTTGTTGGTTGCCCCCGTGATGTGTCCTCCCGTTTTTGGCATACTCAATACTGGAATGCGTTTTATATTTTGTTCCCCTCATGCTTGGTCATCAAGTGTTGCCGATTGCATGTTTTCAATTTGTCTTCATTTTTGAGAAATCAAGACTCTCCTCGTTGTTTTGTTCTTTAATTGATGCGAACGATTGTGTGCTCTTTTCAGTTCCGTTTCGAATGCCGCAGCTCGTTGAAATCTGGAAAATTCCTTAGAAATTTCTTTTTGTTGTGTCACGACGTAGATCTTTTAAGCATGTGGCCTGTTCCTGTAACTTTTGATATCCCGTCTGTATATATAAATTTATGTTTTTCCAAAATGCGCCAGTCATAATTCCGAACTAAGCCTGAAAATCTCATTGTCTGAAGATTACTGTATTTTTATTGAAAATAAATTCTTTTTCGATTTTTCGTGTAGTTCCTGTACATTTTTCTGGAGATTGTGTGGTACATATTTGGAAAAGAAACGCCTAGCGTAAAGAACTCGGACAGGATCTTCCCATTTCCTTTTTGGCCAGTAAACCGTTCTTAAAAGGATAAATATTGCATAATTTTTTTTTTTTATTGTGGTGCAGGACGTCAGAGTAAAAAAAAATTCAACAAAAGAGCGCTTTGCAGAAGGGCCTGCTGCAAAGGCCAAAATCTGCTTTGCAAAAGAGAATGATTATCACAGTATTTTCATTTATTTATCAACTTTGAATTGTCACGGAAGAAACTGTTCCACAGACAGGAAAGTATATTGTATATACCGTAATCTGTGTGCAAAGCGTAAAATTTATTTAAAAAATGATATCCAGAACAAGCGAATCACTTCAACTCCAGAATAAAATTAGGTGTTTCTTTTAATTTTATTTATTCGATTTTTTGCTTTTTATTCGATTTACTGTACTTTCAGAGAAAAGTGAACGAATTAAATCTTTTGAGTAGGCTTCTGAGCTGTATCTTGCAGAAAAACGGTCAATAGGTATATGGAACAAATTAAAACCGTTCTGCGGGCTTTACCTTCAATCGTGTAATCATGTAGATTATTGTTTTACGTATTCCTCTGGCTATTTTATCATACGTTTTTTTACACATCCATGCAATAATTTTGTCTTCTGCAATTTATGTTGAGATGCTTTCGTAGCTGCAAGGTAGACCTCGCTCCGAGAGTGACACGGACATTTCTGACGGATCCGCGACAGATCGGACAGGTCATCAAACTATAGAGTTGTATTTGGACGAGTTCAGTTTTGTATTACAGATTCCTCACTCCGTATAAAATTACGTTGATCTTTTAAAACTACGGACATTTCTGACGGATCCGCGACAGATCGGACAGGTCATCAAACTATAGAGTTGTATTTGGACGAGTTCAGTTTTGTATTACAGATTCCTCACTCCGTATAAAATTACGTTGATCTTTTAAAACACAAGTTAATTAATGTTGTTCGGCAATGGCCCATCGAGCAGATCGAGTTCTACAAAGGTCAGCTACATATTAATCAAATTTTAATTAAAAGGAATGCACCCGTTGACCAGCGCGATTCGTCACTTCTGATTATGAATAAGCTTCATCTTGTTCTTTCCATGTCGTGTAAATTCATTGACCAAGTGCCTCTCGTCTGTTCTTTACATGTACATATATTATTTATACTACACCTAGCTAAGTTGACCCTCCGTACGTGAAAAATCTCCCTGTTTTGACTTTTGTTCAATGGGATAAGAGATGGATGGTCTCTCTCAGTACAATGATCTTATCTCAAATGATTTTGCCTGTGGTCCCTTATGGTACTGTACTCTCCACATCTTATACAGCAGTATTAGTTCTCTACAACAAGATGTTTGGTCCCTTTAATTTTGTTGTAGGAATTCATGAGTCAACCTGTATATGGATCTCTAATAGTCTTAACCAACTATAGGGAGGTGATATCTAAGAAGGAGGTGATTAATTCCTCAACTGGAATTTCCAGAGGCCTATATGAGCTATTATTCCAGGAACAGGAAGGAGAATAGCAATACAGTACAATTTTAATTGGATGCTTTTCAAATGGAAGTGAGATGATAGTTATTATAGGGTGGATTTTCATGCCCCATCCCGGCCATCCAGGGTTCTGCATCTTCATTTATAGCAGAATCAATTATACCAGCTCAAGGTACAGAATACTGTATCATAAAACTTACTCAGCATCTTTTTTGTTTGTTTTGCCAGCAGCGGTAATTTTCTGGTTCTCTTAATAATTCCCCTCATTTAATTTTTGGGTCCAACTGATGTTGACGTATGGCTATGCAGTACAGTATAACTAATATTTATGTCACACGTGTGTATCTGCAGTGATGCCCACCCAGCAAAAAATTTCGGAGTTGCGTGGCTACTTGCCAGCGTGCTGCCGGCGCGCCAGCGTTATGCGTCGGCCCCGACTCCCAATGTGTCGTTTTCCATCTCCCTTGGGTGTCGGGCCACCCGTCTATTGCAGCGTCCACCCGACGCCCGC
>CAJPEX010001437.1:11147-51096 GCA_905338405.1 Notodromas monacha | reverse complement strand
AGCTCAGGAAGATGATGAAGAATCAATCTTTGAGGATCCTGCCAATATGACTATAATTCCCCCAGGAACTCCCATCAACCAACCTGAACCTCAGGAGGAAAATCCATCCTTCTGGAATCAAGCAAAAAATCTTTTCAACAAATTTACTGAAATTGTGGGACAAGGAATCACCTTGGATAATACTGATCAAACTTTTAGGAAAACCTTTCTACCCGGAAATAGAAGCACCCCTGTGCAAGGCAAACGCCAACCATATGGACCTCGTGCTTTACAAGGAATAAGTAAAGAGAAAATTATTCAAGGGCGCACTCGTCGACAAGAAAAGGAAAGAGAAAAGGCAGAACAAAAAAGAAAAGAAAAAAGGGAACAGCAGTACCTGCAACGAAGAATACAAAAGGCCGCCACCAATGACGATAACATCCTAGTTGAGCCGGAAAGCAACATAGTACCTGCAGTACCAACTTCTCCCTCAAGTGATAGTGCAGTGCAAGATGAAGTGGAATAAGTTTTTTCTACTTTTTCCTCTTGCAACTTTTTCGTTAACTAGCAGTACCTGCAACGCAGAATACAAAAGGCCGCCACCAACGACGATAACGTCCTAGTTGAGCCGGAAAGCAACATAGTACCTGCAGTACCAACTTCTCCCTCAAGTGATAGTGCAGTGCAAGATGAAGTGGAATAAGTTTTTTCTACTTTTTCCTCTTGCAACTTTTTCGTTAACAATAATGGATTGAGCCGGAAAGCAACATAGTACCTGCAGTACCGACTTCTCCCTCAAGTGATAGTGCAGTGCAAGATGAAGTGGAATAAGTTTTTTCTACTTTTTCCTCTTGCAACTTTTTCGTTAACAATAATGGAGTTGCCCGCTGATAAAGGAATAACAGGCAATAGTAAACGAAATAACGAATTATCTCCTATTAGAAATTTTCCCGGAGATGTGGGTGTAACCTTTTCAGATGTTTCAACTATTTGCATTCCAGACTCAAAATGGAGCATGGAAACAACAGTTTATCTTGGTGCTTTACAACTTAAAAGTATTGCAGTGCTCGATAAACTTGTTTCTACAGGTCTTGCAGTAAGAAACGTTACTAACGTCAGTGAAGATACTATAACCTCCATTGATTCAGCTATGATCGCAGCAGATATTTTGAGATCTGAATCTAATCGACTTTTTAGAAAAGCTCAAGTATATTCCCAGATACCTTCAAGAATCTTTGAATATTTCTCTCCTACATTGATACGTACTCGTTTAATGAAGCCTCTACAATATAAAAAGGAATTGAAAGAAAAGAGAATTTTTCTTAAAAGTAACGATTTGAATGATACATTCGGAACTTTAGTTTTGAATATTTCTCTCCTACATTAATACGTACTCGTTTAATGAAGCCTCTAAAGTATAAAAAAGAATTGAAAGAGAAGCGAATTTTTCTTAAAAGTAACGATTTGAATGATACATTCGGAACTTTAGAAACCCATATTTCTGAAGTAAATAAAGAAAAAGCTAATTTTTCTAACGGACAATTACAAACTAGAATTTTAGGTATTACTTCTACAATACTAGCTATTATTGATACATTCAAAAGAATTAATGAAGATATAGAAAGACGTAATGACCTAAAAATTCCCCATAGTTTAATTACGACGCATGGATTGCATGAAGCAATTTCTAATATATTATCTCATGATGAAAGTACATTAAATGTACCCGAAATAATAAATCTCCTATATACTAATCCTCTAAGCATTGGTTTATTTTTAAATTGTAGTAGAGAGACTACTGAATCTACATTAACCAATGATTGTGTTTATCAAATTTTAACCATTGTTCCCATCCTTACGCAAAAATCGTTCTTTAAATTATTTAAGGTCCATTCATTTCCCATAGCAGAAGATACCTACCTTGGAAATCCAAAATGGAAAAAAGCAGTTATTCCTCAGCAATTCGTCATTGCTCGAAATAATGAATATTTTGGATTATCTGATTTTGAGCTTCCAACATGTTTAGCAGCTCTGGATTTTTTCAGGTGTCAATTGTGTAAATTTAATATAGTACCAAACAGACCTGCTAATCCCTGTCTTACTTCAATATTAAAAGGTGAAATTGAAAGTACTATTCAGCATAAATGCCTGATGGAAAAAATTCGAGATCCAGAAGAGCAATTTGAAAAGATTGATGAAGATGAATATGCTTTTGTCGATCCAAGTCCTGGACGAATAACGCAATATTGTTCTACTAATGGCTCAAATCATGAAAATATTTATGAATTACCTCATACTGGAATTCTCCAGTTTCATCCTGATTGTAGGTATACTATGGTGAACGGTCCAGTAAATAAAATAGTCCCGTCTCTAGATTTGGAACGCGTGGAATTAAATGCTGTGCAAGAAATAACTGATAAGGATGAGAAAAGAAATTTGGTGGAGGATATAAGTGTTTTACAAGAACACTTCAGGGATTATGGATATTTATATTTAATCGCACTAATAGTTGTTTGTGTTATTTTCCTAACCTTCTTAATATTTTGGTGTTGTGCGCGTATACGTGTTTTGTATTTACGACGAAAACGCGAAAAGGAAAGACCAACTCCAAATACATATGTGGAGGAAATTTCTTTAATTCCTCAAAATCAACCGAATACTTTCCGAGCACTGCGTTCCGCATTAAAATAACAAACCGGCATTGAAACAACGAATTCCGACCGAAAAACAAAAATTTACAAATCATTCAAAATGTACAAACAAAGTAAAACAAATTAGTTACGATTCTCCCGAGACATGAAAAACTTATTCACAATGAATCATGTCGCACATTGCTTGAACCTCGATACCGACATACGGATCCGCAGTATCAATATAAATGATTTCCTTGTTGAATCGCGCACAATCATTTTCATATTCCGCTCCGTTCTCCAGAATAACTTTTCGCGAATACGGATATTTTCTGAAAGAGTAACCACTTTCTTCCAAAATACCAAACGCGGAAAGGATCCCTGTCAAACGTTGGACCTCGGTATAAAAACTTCGAGCTTCTTCCTCCTGTTCAATCCGACGACAAAAGAGGCCATGAATCTTCATGAAGTTCAAATAGTTGTCCTCCAGCAAAGCCAAGTAAATGACTTTTGTGTTCCGGAAGAGTACTGGCGAAAATATAAAAACCGAAAAATATAATACATATTTTTACACCTCCAGTTTATATATTTTCACCTTTGTGCATGCCCAAATATCTCCTGTATTCCAAATCTGTCAGAGGAATATCCGGAATTACAACAAGACGATCTTTGCCCAGAAGAACATTCCTCCTGCTTTGTTTTTTAACATGGAAAGCCTCGTATTGAAAAGAGAGACGTAGACTCCAAGCCCGACGATTCATGACATGGGACGGATTCATTCCCATTTCTAAAAATATATGTCAAATATTTTTATTGAATATTTTTTAGAAGTAATAAATTAAATTAAAAGCAACCAACCGATTAGCATATCTTCCAATTCAACGTTGCTTGGAAAATAAACTTTGTGCCAATATTTAACGACGAACGGATATTCCTTGATATATCCAGGAACCTGCCTTTCCACTAATTTTACTGTTTTCTTTGTCAAAACAGATTCCAAATTTTCTGGTCGAATTTTATCTTGATGGCGAATATCTCTCCCTTCGACCATGGTTTCCTTGACCCAATATTCTGAAATATTAGGTGCACAACAGAAACGCATGCAGAGTTCAGAATCTTTATTTTCATTCTTTTTAGGCACTTCTTCTCTGGAAACATTTAAAGTACTAGAAGTTGACGGTGTAGGAACTGTAGAGAGGACAGGCACCACAGGTGGCCCCAGATCCACCATTTCCATTCCATTTTCATCAATGTTTTGATTTGCCAATGATTGAAATTCCACGTCATGGTAGTCTCCTCTCGCCGCCTTTGAAAATAGTTAAATAAAAGACAAAATATTCTTTTATAAGGCCAGATCTAAATTTCTCTGAAAGGATTCAAAAATCCAAGAACCTGAACTTACACTAGCCCGTCTTCTTCTCCAAATTAAAATTCCGACGCCGATTCCCACTCCTGCAATTCCCGCAGCAACTACTCCTGCCATTGCGTATTCTAATCCGATTACAATCCCGCTGGCCAAAATCGATTTTTCTTTTGCCAATTCTTCGCGTCTAACTTCTTCGATCGTATTATTTGCGAAACTCAAATTACTCTCGGGACTCGGATTACTTTCAACGCTACTGTTGGAATTTACGCTGCTGTTGCCGTTGCTGTTAACAATTACTGTGGGAACAACAGGAAGATCACTCTTCGATAACTCTTCATCGAATGAAACCACTGAAATCAACGTCGAAATTGATGGCACCGTCACTTCCTGAATTTTCCACGTCGTCACGGAACTCGCCGTGCTTGAGGATGCTGCCGTCGTGAAATCCGAACTTGGACTGCTGGTCGGAAACTTATAAGGCCAGATCTAAATTTCTTTGAAAGGATTCAAAAATCCAAGAACCTGAACTTACACTAGCCCGTCTTCTTCTCCAAATTAAAATTCCGACGCCGATTCCCACTCCTGCAATTCCCGCAGCAAAAACTCCTGCCATCGCGTATTCTAATCCAATCACAATCCCGCTGGCCAAAATCGATTTTTCTTTTGCCAACTCTTCGCGTTTTACTTCTTCAATCGTATTATTTGCAAAACTCGAATTACTCTCGGGACTTGGATTACTTTCGACGCTACCGTTGAAATTTACGCTGCCGTTGCTGTTGCTGTTAACAATTACTGTGGGAACAACAGGAAGATCACTCTTCGATAACTCTTCATCGAATGAAACCACTGAAATCAACGTCGAAATTGATGGCACCGTCACTTCCTGAATTTTCCACGTCGTCACGGAACTCGCCGTGCTTGAGGATGCTGCCGTTGTGAAATCCAAACTTGGACTGCTGGTCGGAAACACCTCCCCAGAAGTCGGAGTTGTAGTCACGACCTCTGAAACGGAAATCGCCGCAACAGCTGGGCTTGGCTCGTCAGCCAGCACCCCCTCCTCAACGCTCAGGACCTCGGACGAATGTTTTGCTTCAGGAGTCACGCTGCTGAACAGCAGTTTACAACCCCCTCCTTCCACAAAAATCCTTGGAGCCGACCCTCGACAGATGACTTCGTCTTTAACGACAACCTTCTGTGAAACAAAATACGCTTTTCGCGAGTGCACTTTTTCGTCTTGTTTTGCCCTTTTTACGACTTGCCTTAATTTTGTTGAACGCCGCGCAGTTAAAATCGAGAATCGGTCCTTCCAAAACGACGTTTCCGTCGTATTCCATGGCCTGACGGACTCCAGTTCCACATAAATCTTTGCAAATGTATGTTTCCCCAGAGATCCGACAATTTTCCTCAGCTCTCAAAGTCGAAACAATCGACAAGAGTAAAACCCAAAATCGAAGAGTTCTCATTTTCTCAACGCAGTAATTCAGTCGTAACGACAGTTTAAACACGCAGTTTCGAAAAAACTACTGCTCCGAAAAATGATCTTCTCTCTTCTCTCAGATTTTCTCTGCAATTTTCCGAATAACTATTTCACTTCGAAATTGCTTTGCCAAAAGTAGACTGAGCACTGTGACAGCTTTCAGTCAAAACTCAGAGTTTATATACGGCTCAAATACGCAGTTTCTGCTTATGCCTTTCAACCATGAGATTGAAAAGGGATAGAAAATCAATCGGCCTGAAAAATTCACACCCTCGAAAAATCTGTACAATGGGAGAAAAAGCAAGCTTTTTCTCTGTTGTGTGGGGTGATTGTTACGAAGTACCATTTTTCGTACTCCGAGGAATTCACGCTTCCGCGAGACATTCCTCTATTTCCGATTGAGGTGAGATTTTCTCACCAGCACCTTTTGTGGTGCTCCCTTCTCATGCGTTACAATTATGAACATAATTTAACACAAACTTCTTTATTGTGCAGGGACAATGAAGTAAGAGAGCAACATCATGGACATGATTGTAAATGCCTTCTGTAGTAACCTGGAGTTTTAGAATCAACTGAAAAAAAAATGTCTTGAAAATGTTGCCAATCATGTTCAAAAATATTTTTGAACGGTAAAGCGTATCTGTCAATTTTCAGAAAACTATACATATGGTGTGTACAGAACCTTACTTCACTAGATTGTTACGAAGTACTATTTTTCGTACTCCGAGGAATTCACGCTTCCGCGAGACATTCCTCTATTCCGATTGAGGTGAGATTTTCTCACCAGCACCTTTTGTGGTGCTCCCTTCTCATGCGTTACAATGTTTCTCACCAGCCGTAAATCTCTGCTGACCTTTTACACCTGCAACAGTGTATCAGGATACTTTTTATCTTTTAGTTATTCTAAATTAAAAATAAGCTAAATAGGATAACAACCAGAATTTCGAAAAATTCGTGGGATTGTAAATTATAATCTAAGACTTTAAATCGATCCATCTTTATCTCTTCCATTAATTTTCTGTATGAGAAAAAACATTCAGAAAAGTGAGTAACGAAGCGGTCGGGTCAACAAATATTTAGAATTTTCCTACGTTTCTTGAAAAGAAGAAAAACGAATTTACTCGAATTTGAAATCCGCATCCGCTTCATTCATCTATAAAACTCCAAATGAGTGTCTTCAAATCCCTCCATACAATTTCTGAAGAATCAGTGGATTCTGAATTAAAATCATGTGTTAGTTGACAAATTAATTCTCCGAAAACATGAGTTCACCTAAAATGAATAATTTTAAATGTTGCCACTACAATGAGGAGCATTGTAGCATAAATTCTAGTTCACCTCTAATTCCCTTTCTTCTCGTGGATAATATGTGTTAGTCGACATCAATCAGAAATTCTGCCAAAAAAAAAATCTGGAATGCCATTAAATATTCAATGCCATAAAATGAAAGTTACCAGCAAATACTGTACAATATAAGAAACAACTGAAAATAATAAACCATAAAATACAGTATAATCCAAACAGTACCCAGAGAACACAAACTTGCCTGCTTACGTCCCAAACTCCTCCAAAAGTTGTCCGTTTTTGTCCAAAACTCTTCCAGAATCAATCCAAAAGCTTTGCATAAAAGTTGGACGTACGTATGCAGGCAAGTTTTTTATTTTGGAGAAATTTCGGATCACATTTGGATAAGTTTGGAGAAAATTTGGACTAAATTTGGATAAGTTTGGAGGGAATTCATATAAGATTTGGACAAGTTTTGAAAATGCTACAGAAAAATAAAAATTAATTCCATGTAAAAATTTCCGTCATTGAATTTTGTGTGCTTCAGGATTTGAGTCAACTTAAAACCATGCATCCTCAAAAAACAAAGAAAAAGGCAACGGCAGGCGGAATATTCTTCATTTCTTCGCAGCTGTATCTTTTTGCACATTTTGAACGGAAGTCAATGCACTACATGAGCATTCGGAAGTGATAATGGCGTCTCGCATGGACACGCGTCGGTTCAATAACTCGCTCGTGATGCATTATCTATATAATGGCGCGTTCTTGGACTTCACGCTGCTCTGAGCAGCGAACGCCTGTAACCCGTACACAGAGGCTTAGCAGTAAGTTTTGGCAATAACAGCGACTTTAATGCAGTTTTCTTGAGCCTGTTTGCACTAAACTCAAATTAAACTCCCCCTCTCGAGGTTGTTTTTTTTTTCTTCTTCGACATTCAAGATAAGCATGGGTGTTTTGTTGGCCCACCTGGACAATCGATAACATTCGCAATCGTGAACGAGCTAATGTCGAAAATATTCAATGGGCGTTCACGAATTTGTCACGCGGAGTGAAGTTGGCAGAAAAGTCTATGCTGTATACGATATTCCACGTAAGCATATTAAATAAATTAGTCTGTATGTGTCCGGCGGGATTTTTTAAATATTTTATTTCATTTTTCAAGCATTGTCACAGATTATTCCTCGACCCAGGAAAACTTCAAGAACGCCTTCATCCGCATCCAAACTTGCGTGTCAGTGACCGTCATTCAGAATAAGGCCGAAATCCTGGGGACTTTTACAGAATGTCGGTGGTATACAGAACGAGTAAGGAATCACCTAAAGTTTAATCATTTGGAACACAAAAATTAACGTGCATCATTAGGTATTTCGAAGTTCAAAGGAAAATCTTGAAAATTAGAGCTTTTTGAAAATGTGATTAAATCTTAAATTATAAGCGCGCGTATTTTTTTCAATTTTGTAATTTATTCCGACAATCCGTGGACAGATTCCGTCATCAAAGTCACATGATTTTTGAATGTTGAATTCCATACTATTTCGGAGCAACCTCAAAATTTTCCTGAAACTCTGTTTTATTCACTGGTAAAAAGAAAATAGATTCATTATATGAAGCTCTTTTACTTCGGAGTCTCGGACAGTTAGAATTGCAGTCATTCCAAAGGTTCAAAGGAAAAAAGAATCAATAAAAATCAATCCATCCTCTCAATCTCAGTTTGATAAGTTTTCCATATCCGATGGAATGATGCATCTCGAGATTGAATTGTTCATTTTCACATTTTAACCATTTCTTCAACCTGAAGCTGTTAAATTTTGAAGCAATAAATGTGAGGCGCTGGCAGATGGACGCAAACGCACAACAATCAACTATTGAATACAGAATGCAGTTTCCTTGGCAGAATTTCATGGACGTTGTCCAGTATCGGTATGAAATCCCAGGTTCATGAAAAATAGTAAGAAGAAATATTACAGGTGCTTTTTACTCTTGCTTGGTTCATTATTTGTAGAGTATTAAAGGATTTTGGCCATCATCCACAAGCAGTGAGCAGAAAAGCGAATGCATGGATGAATACTGTAATATATTTATTTGTGATCCATTTCCGGACTCTCCATCTCAACCTGGCAAGCTGATAATCATGCGCTTTCAATCACGGATGAAAATTGATCATTCCAAAATGGTCCCTGCAATTCGATTAATTACCGAAATGCCGCCAAAAATGATTTTTGTCATCAATCATCGGAAGACTATGTTAGTGTTTGAACATTCGCTCCACAGCTGATATATGGTAAGTAAATCCCATTAATTTTGCTGAAGAAGACGCAGTCGTATTCATTATCCAGGACATGCAACGCATTAGTGCACGCAAAATTTTACATTGAGACAATCTATGTCCGAGATTTCCAAATTTAATGGTTGAATTCCCGAGAATGATGGGTTGTGTCATACTTCTATCTTGCATTCACTTCTGAAGGAATCCTAGAAGAAAATGCTTCGAAAAGTTCAAAAATTATCGTTCACATTTAAAATCCGGAAGTTTAAAATCGAATAATTATCTCAAGTCGGATGCACAAAATTTATTTCTCTGCTTCCAAAAATGTGCAAATGGTGAGGGAAATTCAAATCTTCAATTTTACGGCATTTAGGAATAGTTGATTTTTATGACCATCATGTATACGTTAAATAACTTAAAAATTACCATTACACAATTTTGAGTCATGGTAAGTGGCGAACTCTTTGAGCCAAAGTTCAGCCTTCCATTCTACTGTACTATATTTGTGCTCTGGTTATTGCAGTCAGAATACAGCTTTTTTTTTACCATATTTTAGAACTAGATTCGCTAAGAGTATGGCAACGTGGTCATGACATGAAAAAAGAAATACAACTTGGATATTGGGGTCAGGATGAAATGATGATGTGGAGACAGTGCTTATGCGGAAAAATGCTGACGAAAGCAGGACGAAATTTTGGATGCGCCAAAAATAAATAAACTGTATGCGGAAAAAATGCTTTATACGTCTGCAGAGACAAAGCCAGGAGAAAATTGCATGCATAGAAACTCCTGTAAAAACGTTGCTCCTATTGAGAAAAAAATATTCAAATTGTTCAAATAAATACTGTACTGTCTTTCCGTTCACAGGCATTTGCTACACGCTGGCATTTGCTCGGGGCACCAGAGTATTTCAAGGCATCGAAAAGCAACGAAACTCAAATTCAATTTTAGCCACATATGAACTTTATGGACTCTTTATAGCGTAAAAAAATGTAGCCCCGAGATGCAGACTTGATTGGTGCTTGGATTTCGTCAATGTATGTCAGAGCGTCCATATGTCAAATCATTTTTTCCCATACACTTCAATGGGACCACATTTATTTGGTTCTCCTGTTCATGGGAAAGCAGGAATAAAGCCCCCAAAATGTTGAATACTTTTTCTAAACTTCAAGGAGCAGAATATGCCTGTGTATATGAAAATCATGCAGAATCTGATCTTTTGGCATCAAAAAAAAAAGCCCAAGCAGCAAATAATATGAACACGTGTAGCTGCAGCACTAGTGTGCACACAATGAAAAAAAAAACTCTCAATTTTTTTTACAATTATGCATTAGAGTAATTTTTCATTAAAATTCCTTTTCAACTTTTGTGAATATAAATACCATAAATGGTCCAATAGATGCCTGAAAGAGATGCAATATGGTGAGTGTTAACAGACTGGCTGGTGTACAACTCTTAGAGGTATTTTACAATGTCAGTTCATGTTTTACAACACCAAAGTCTCCCTCAAAACACTTCAATGCAGATGATTTACAATCTTCGGTTTGGGATATTCAGACACGTCAAAAATTGCTGCATTCCTTCGGGAGTTTGTAAGGCTCCAGATTGACTGAGCATTTGCAAGTTTACAGGCAGTTAATTATAGTGTAGCTCACTTTTATACAATAAGGATATCAATCCACCTGAGGTCATTCTCAGCAGGTCAATTGAATGCCAAGCAAAAGTGTTTGTACAGTCAAAAAGGAATATGATTACGCATCCCTGCCTGACATGAGACATGTCAACTAATACAATCATACCAATGGAGTGCACTTGAGCAACAATCAAGCATAAAATCGCTAGGTGCACAATGACATTTACAAAGTAGTTACTTTCATACAAAATTGCACTTCAAACCTTCATCTCACAAACATTTCAATTTTCAACACTTTGCAGCAAGCACAACTTTAAAAAAAATATTCCCAAGTCAGTCAGTTAGCCAAACCCTTGGTGTGGCAGAGAGAAACGAACCTTTCCTAACTCTTCCTTTTTTCGAAAGAACCAAGGGTGATTAGGCAGCAAAGAGGACAGACCAAAATCAGGCAATGTCCTTCAAGCATCAAATTACGGGCCCGAATCTTCCCCCTTTGAGTCATCTGCTGCCAAGATCTGTGGGGATCACGTTTCACAATAGGGCACAAATCAGCCACCCTGTTTTTGAAAACGTGAGAACAACAGAAATGGGCCTTTCGTGATATGGGTATCTGGCCTTATAGCTCAAAACAAAAACCATGCACCCAGCTTGTGTTCAAATTTGGGGACCATTGGGGTCATCAAATAGTTCCAAGATTTTATCGTCTCAGAACCTATACTCAAGCAATACCAAGAATAATACAAAAAGCATCCCTCAATACAGGCCATTCCTGTAATGCGTGGACAAGAAAATTACAGCCAAATTGCAATCAATGACAAACAGTACAGAAAATACCATACCATTTCCTCTCCTACCCTCAAGTGAGTCAGCAAACAGGAGGAACCCAAGAATGTAACCCTTCAGCAGTTTAGTGAGCCAAAATACACAGTTGAACAAAATCAGGGGGCTTTTTGCACATGTTTTTGCCAGCAGTGTGGTATCGACTGTACTGGTCTCCATCCAAATGGCGCTCTTGATCATTTTCAAGGGGTACAGTGTATAGTAGATACCATACTCACATACTGCTTCCACTTTCCTCCTCCAAATGAGTCAAAATTCAATCGAAATAATATTTCCAATACGGCGCGATAATAAGATTGGGAACAAAGAATGCTGTTCATGCCAGATACAAGCTGTCAAACATTTCAGTTTGCAAGTGGTATGGAATATACCATCCAACTTCATTGGCAAGCAGTATGGTATATTCTGTACCACATGCATTTTATTCCCAGGGTAACATCTCACTCAGTTTCCAACAGATACCAAGTTTCCAATGGAAACCATTCTCTTATAAATGCTGGGTCTCAGAGGGGGTTCAAAGGAATAATATGTAGTAGTCAGTCTCTAATACTGGCCTAATGGTCAAAGAAAGGGGTGGATGAAAAAGATTTTTGAGAATTTTGTTGATCCTATTGATCTTTTCCACAAGATAGTCACTTACGCTCAACAAGGTATTCTTGCCTTTAGCTTTAACCTATGCATTCCTGTATTGATTCCAAAAATCTGGGGAGAATTTGAGTTCTTTTCCTACTTTCCCAGGTTTTTGCCCTTTTTTTTCTTTTCCTCTTGTTCCACAGCAGTTCCAACGGTTGGACATAATTGCCAGTCCCTAATAGGCACTGGTACTTATTGAAGGCTGGGCGGGGGGGGGGCAATTGAAAAAATTTCAAATAAACGCCAGGGACATCTATTGGGTCAGTATGGCAGCTCAAATTTACTCAAGAGATACAAAAATGTAAAAAATATAATCTATCTAGGAATTTTGGGAGAATGTCCATACCTTATTGAGACATTGGCCGGATGTCGGAGCAATGTCTCAACAAGGCCACTGGCATAGGAACCATGCACGAGAATTCTTTTGGTGCATTTCGCGCCGGAAACAACAACAAAAACAACCAAAGACAACTCAATGGGAAAAGGCGTGGCCTTATATCACTCTACCTCGAAAATCATTTAAAGAATGACCTTGGAAGGGGGTTGTTATACGACCCATGCAGACGGGGTATGCATAGAGTATAACAACATCCAACATTGCCTGGGTTATTGAAGGCCTATCACCTTCAGGCGGTATATCGAGATTAACGCGTTTCGCCTTGGTCGATCGACGACGACGGTCCGCAAACCGTGACGCCAAGATCCGCCTGCATGGGCGCCGAACGGCGACTCCTGTTCCCGAAACTCGCGTGTTCGAGGAGAAAAAAAAACAAAAAACACGACATTTATCTCTGAGCGCCGCCTCGGGGCGAAAACTAGGCCGACCGACTCGCTACACAGCAAGGGATCAAAACGCACGCGGAAAACGTATCAAACTCCTGCTGCTGCTTTTCCTTGACACGTTGGAAATCCTCCAGGCAAAAGAGGATCGAGATACGGGGGACAAACGAAAGTCGTCACGCACAATAACGCGAGGCGACGATTTCAATCGTCCCCCCCCCCCCTTTATTTCTTCCCCCGCCACAGGGGTAAAGGTACCGTTTTTTTCCCCCAGAAAACCATAAACAGGTCTTATGCAGTAATTTCACGCAGAAAGTCGGCTTCAGCGAATCATCAAGGTGCAGTACGTCATATTTCTTTCAGATTGCAAGAATGAGGAAATGAAAATTTTCGAGATTGTACAGTGCAGAATGCGAGAAATTGAACAGGACCTTCAATTTTTAATTACTCTTTTAAATTAGCAATACTGTAGTATCTCTTGGACGCTCGTGACTAATGCGTGAAATATCTAAATTAAAATGCTCGCAATTTTATTTTCAATCTATATACAGTGCATATATATACGGCACGCTGAAAACATCTTTTTTTGTTTACCAAATTTGGAAAAACGACAAGGAAAGAATCTTTTAGCGGTAGAAAAAGGTGGACGAAATATAATTTTCTCAAATTGTAAGAGTATTAGTGTTTAATGATTCTTTATCATGTGTGAATTGAAGTCTGCAAAAAAAAAAAACGTAGAAAAATTTATGCACAAAATTTTTGTTCCTAATTTGACGCAGGAAAGCTGAATTCTGCCGCCATCTCGCTCTTAATTCTGTCTTTCATTCTTTCGAAGAGGTCATACATAAAAAATGCACTCAATGGAATTCATCACGAACGAAAATGATTTTTAAATCATAATTTTTTTAATGTAGTCGGTATGTGCAATAAAACGAAGGACCAACGGTGATTTCTCAATTGCAGTTTCTGATGTCTTTGATTGAGCCGTGGATTTGTTGCGTCCTTCCAAAATCATTTGAAAAGTGTATGCCTCAATAATGGCTTTAAATAAAAATGAAATGTTAGGAAACAGCTGTGAAGAAAATATTGGTTCGACGTTTTCATGAGCACAGTGCAATCAAATCCCTTTTTCGTTTACGAGTGACATTGGAAGTTACGCAAACCTTTTGCGTCGAATGTATTTTTTATCGCAGTCATTTGATGAAAACTATACGTGTTGGTTTTTCTGGAATGTCTTGAAACAGTAGTTAGATACTGTAATATGAAATGCATAGAAGGCAAAACTCGACGAAATAGAAAATCATAATTCAATGAAACTGATATCCATTAAAAAAATGCAATACGATATTCCTCCAACTCAGTTTTTCTAGTGATTAACTGCCGAAATCGATTCTAAATATGGAGCAGCAAGATAATAATGTACATAAATATAGGTAACTGAAGTACAGTAGAGCCTTCAAAAATGGTTTCAGCAATCTTTTCAAGAATCGAGTGATGTAGATCTCAGCAACAGAACACAAGAAGTTGTCTGACTTTAAAACTAAAATAAGTCGAGTACAGGAAAGGTTATCAGAAAAGAGACCTAATGCAGTTCGATTGTATCATATCGAAAGTGTAGCAAACAGACGATTGCTACGCTTTTGTTCCTCGTCCGTTGCATTCGACGATTTTCCCTAGAGAACAATAAGCAAATGTATTGCATCTGAAGCAATTCAAAGGAACAAAACAAATGCATGCAATCCATTGTGAAAATGCATGAACAGAATGATCCAGTTACTGTAATCCGTTGTTTCAAGACGGGTTCCAACACGCTGGATATTGAAATGAATCTTGAGGGCTTGAGTCAAAGTTTTTTTTTTTTTTATAATATATCATATCGAATGAATCATGATGACAGAAAATACCTGTGATGAAAAGAACCCATCAGCAGCTGCTTTCTTGGACTGGATTTTTGCCAATTTTGATATTTATCTTTTGTTTTTCTGGCATGGGAACTTTTCAAGAGTAATTCAAACGACAGGTTTTGAGAACAGCAATTTACAAAAGGCTTATTAGAAAGTGTGACCGTCAAAATAGTCTCGTGATATACAATCCGGCGTAATAAACATAAAAAAGATCCTATTTGTTTTCAAGAAAAACTTCATGAATGAAAAAAGAACAACGCTCCAACATAGAGAAAAATGACGGATGAGAATCTCACGGCAAAAATCTGAAAAGAACATTTTTGGCGTCAATCAACAATCACTATTCAATATAAGTTTTGCTTTAACATTGAAAACGTAGTCATGTCGCAGTTTCTGACAAGGTTTCGTACCTCTCACTCCAGATAACGGCTCAAGGGCTCAATATCGCCCGATCAGCTTAATTTCAAAAGGCTGTTCTCCGAAGCAACCGCTGTTTATTCGAGGAAGAAAAATACAAATCAAATATGGGCGCTATTTCCGGAGGCTGTTGAACGAGGCATTCGCGGATTTTTGCACAGTACTTCTATCCAATCCCAATATTGTCGTGCAAAGTCGTTGGGATATGGTAGTTCAGTGACTGCTTGGTGTGCAAGTTCATTCAAATTATGTGGAACGCATTCGAAGACTAATAACAAAAAAGGAACAGGGATTGAGAAGCAAAATAAAAATTAAACTTTGAATATACTACAGTACATCTCTACGGGATTTTTACCTGCATAATTTTTGTAATTCGTTATTTTGCCAAGTGGTGCACTCCAGCTGTCGCAAAATTTATTAGAATCGGAGCAGTAGAAGTTAATCTTGTAGTTAATCTCCCGTTAATCTTGTGGGAACCCAAGGTCGCCAAAACTCTCAGCCTTCTCCTCAAGGAGACATTCCTCTATGACCTCCGAGATCAATTCATTCTCTGCCCTTCCTGTTTTATCTATGAAAGGCCATCTCTAAATGGCCTTCTGTAATAGTTTTCTTGGTTACTAAATTGAATTCAAACCAGACATTCGAAGTGTGCGATTTGTGCTGACAACATTGGTTGTTGCGTTCTCGGCGATATTCTGCGGTATTTCTTGGATTTGTGTTTTATTCGGAAGATTTGGACTTGTACTTTTTTCCATCTCCGAAATATACCAACATTAAACTAGGGTGTAATTCACCCTGGCTGCAGCTCGGCTGATTGAGGTGTTTTATTTCTACTGATTTATAAGTGAAATTCATATTCATTTCTTACACCGGCGTGAGATTTTCCTACCGCGTGATTTTATTCTCATCTCACATTCGATCCCACGAAATCACAAAACATCATCACAAGTTCACCAGGGAGATTCAATACTGTCATTGTCTTCGCATCTGCAATTTTGTCTTCTTTTTTTTTTTTTTTACCCCTCAAGCTACTCAACTTTTAGGTTCAAGTAGAGAACAAGAGACTCATCACGTCAAAACAACGTGATCAAGATTTTCAGTCAAGATTGAAAAAGTAAAATTCATCTTTTTAAAAAGACGCTGACAATCTTGCTCTCCTCTGCTTTTCTAATCAATATTTCCGTAGCAATTCCATTGATCAGGGAAATCGTTTGAAAATATATTCTATCGCAGCACTTATTCTCTATTTTAAAATATCTGGAAAGTGAACGCGACTTGAGTAGAACACAAACCAGATGAATTTTGATGTAAATTCTAGAAAAAAAAATCACCAATGTAAGCCATTATTTTTTAATTTCTGAAGCAATCCGTTCTCTAAAATTTACAACTATTTTTCGAACTTCATCCATGATTGAAGACATGAATCTACTCATGAGAACACTCTCGTACCACATGCAGACCCACGAAACTTCCTCCGTAACCCCATAACACATCGCAACCAGAGAACCAGGTCCACGACATTGTAATGCATGAAAAGTTCTTCACGACCGCCTTCGTCTCGTGTATTATGTCGTCCGAAACGCCAAAAAGAAATAAACAAATCGCCGCGAGTCGTTCAAGAATTATTCGACCGAATACGACAGGGAGAAGAAAAACAAGTTGGCGATTCAAGCCGCTTACTTAATACACTGTGAGTCAATTTTCAGACTCGTATATAAATAGACGAGGGGGGAAGAAAAAGTGGAAGCGACCTCGTCGCTGGAGTTGATCCGAAGAGTCACGCTTCTAGGCTTCGATTCGCGACAAGGCCGTGATTGAATTGACTTTAATTCACTTTCGTCTGGATCCCGTGTGTGTGTGCGAGTGTTGTGCAATTACGTGAGGCGATCAGTGCGTAATCCCGGGGCTCGGCATGTTTGTGCTCGGGGGGGACGAATTTTCTGCGCACAAAAAGTCGCTCAATTTCACTTTCCGCGGGTCAGTCGCGATCTGACCCAATCTCTTCGAATCAGCGTCGCTTGATTTCCGATTCCCTCGTGTTTCACAGAATCTATCGCTATTATTTCGTCAACAGGCGGAAATGGTTCAGGAGAAAACTGCACATGACTCGTTTTTGATAATCTCCCTCCCCCCCCCCCCCCCTAAACCGCAACAAAGTAGAATCCTGAGCAAAAGATCACGCAGTCAATCGCCTTACGTGGGATCAATTTATGATGAACAACAGAATCCTGTATTTAAGAATACATTTATCTATTTTTTTCAAGTTGGGCCAGGGAAATTCATGCATCAGTTTTTTAGTTTTGTGCAGTTGAAATTTTTTATTTGTGAGTGGTTTTTTTGCAGTCGTCACATTTGCATCGTTCGATTTTTGTAAATTGCCTTTGGTAGCTTATTCATTCTAGAGTCTACCCTTTGAAGAGCAATCTTTCTGCATGGAAGGTTTGTTCCCACCCATCACTACCACAACGATGATGAACATCTGAAAATAAAAAATTTGAAAGAAAAAAGTTTCGAACCTTGAAAATACGTGTTATTATGCCGTGGGTAATTTTTCTTCGGCGCTCTCTGTCAATTTATTTTCGAGAAGGAATCATTTGCCACCACACTGATGGAGATTCACGATCACCCTACAGCCTCCTCAAATTGGCCAAATTACTGAGCAAGAATTAAAATTTGGGATTGAAAACAACTTCGCCAATTGACGAATACTTTGAAAATTTTAATAACGAAGGTTGCTTTTGCTCGGTTTCGTCGGGAAAAATCATTGACGGACAAAGACGAACGCGAAAAATATCTCAATTATGCCAGCATGGACTGATTTCAATGTACAGTATTATTTTCAAGCTTTTCGAGTTGGCCAACACTGAAAAAAGCCAGCCTTGAAAAGTTAGCGCGAAAACGTGACGATCAACAGCACATTTGGCTTCTGATTGCAGTACTGTTTATTTTTATTTTTCAATGAGAAAAATTTATTTCGTACCTTCAATTCTCGCTCGCTTCTTCTCATTCGGCAATGAAGTTAATATACCAGAAAAACGATTTTTTTATTTTAATGTTTTTGAAGCACATCAGATATTCCGCTTCTCTGTGCATGGTCCCGACAATTCAAGGGAAAATCAAAACTTTCAAAGGCATCAATTCCTTATTCTCACTTCGGCGTAATAAAAAAAACGAATTTGATTACTTCGCAGGTTTTGTCGTGAACCACGCTGAATCGAACCCCGAGTACATTTGGCGTGCTTGGCCTCATTCGGATAAGAGAAACTTCTAGATTAAACAGACATATTTCGGTAATTTTTACAAAATGTTCCTCGTTCAATGATTTATAAATTGAAAGAGCATGCAGGAAAACAGCTACTCCCTTTTTATAATTTGTAATGCATTGATTTAAATTTGATACACGGGAATTTTGAGCCGCCAAATTAGCTTCTGATGGAGGAGTCCAAGGACTTGAGAAACTATGCTCATCTTACAGAAATGGTCGCGTGACTCGAAAACAAATTTAGGAATACGTAGTTTGTACGAGCAAAATATAAATGACTTCGTATAATACGGAAGCGTACAGTTTCAAAAAAAATTACCTTTAAAAATACACTCGTATTTCTTTCAAAAATGCCTCGCATTTAGCGGCAACATGCAATTAATCGCATTGATCATTTCTCCTCATTCTTCGTCTATTCGGTGTATGATTCCACGGGGATTTGAGGCACACACACGAAACAAAACAAAAATACCGAGAAGGTAATTTGAATAACCAGCTTAACCAAAACCGACTGCACACAGAGCCAGGGAATCGGTCCACCGATTTTCCGTGGGAGTAGACCCTGTACTTGGTCATTTTTTAGAGAAATTACGCAGCGCATGACGAATCCGTTACAAGTGCAGGCCCTGAATCAAATCCGCTGATCATTGAAAGAATTCTCGCTAGAAATTTCCAAGGCAATTATAGTTCAGCATATCAGTACTGTACTGTACTTGAGAGTCTTGTCTTAATATAAGGCAGTTTTCACGTTTATCAAAGTTTTAAGATACGTTCAGAAAGAAAAAAAAAAAGAGACGGAGCTTTCCGGATCTCCCTTATCACGAATTTTTTTTTTACTAGTGGCCACGTGTCCGGAAACGCGATTGCGATTCAGTTTGCCTGGAATCTCTTCCTGAAGAAAACGCGGAACGCCAGAAAATACTGTACAGAACCATCCTTGAGACTGCAACGGAGGCTTTTTGAACTTAATTATCCAAGTACTGCTTGAAAAAAGTCATGTAAAGTGCATATACAAAGCTCCATGCATTCTATGAGAAAAGCAAGAGTTGTCTCAAGAATGCGTTTTGAGATTCCCTCGTTGAATTTCGATGCGATGAGAAGAATAGAGAAGATGGAAGTTACGTTTGCAGTTTTTGAGGTATTTGTTCATTCCCAGGCCATTTTCAAATGCTTGCTCTCTCGGATAAAATTAAAGTATAGGCGTAGTTGACTGGAGATGAGAGTGCACCAGACAATGGGATGTTATTATAAGTACACTAAAATCCGAATATTTCAGATACAGAATTAATAAAGACTTCGTTTCGGTGAAAACGTCACACAACTGAAAAACTTTCTTCAATGAAAAAAATCATCTGATCTTGGCACTTTGTTTGAAGAAATTGGAGGATGTTTTAAAATGTCATTTGGTGAGCTAACCAAGCAGGTCAGTGGCAAGTTCAGCAAGTGAGCATTTTTTTTTCGAGAGAGCTGAAGCTTGATTCCAGTTTTTTTTTTTTCACGGTTGGTCCAATGATACAAAACATGTGCGTTCGATGACCCTGAAAAATGTTTGAACAATTCGATGAATTCCACTTTTTCTTGCCGTCCTGGGAAAAAAGAGCTTTCTAGGAAATGTATTTAACATAAAATTTGAATTTATAGGCTGCAACGTTTGCCCTACGTATTCAGGACCGTTGAAATTGACCTGAATTGTCTGCAATCTATTTAACTCTCCTTTCTAACAACAATTCAACTAGATTTTGCAAACGAAAAAAGTGGTGTTATTACGATGGTAATTTTAAATGGCCAGGGCCACGAAAATACCAGGATCGAATTTCCCTGCTGATAATAAGAACCTTTTTGTCCAACTTCAAGGTTTTTTTCCTCTTTGATCTCTTAAATCTTCTTTCAACTTGTGCATTCGATAAAATTGCATACGAGGATTCTGACAAATTTTTGAAAAATAATTATAATCCATTTTTCTTGCCTTCGTAAAATAAATTTTTTTAAAGAAAATGTACAGTATTAAATAGAACTCCAATTCATTCCCGAAAAGCCGAAATGTTCGCTCAACACGTTTGAGGACTGTGGGCATTTGCCAAAATGTTCTGTAATCGATTCGACTCAATTTTCCTGCAAAAATTTGAATAGATTTTCAAAACGAAAAAGAGATGTTATTAAGGTAGCAATTTTGAATGATCAGGGCCATAAAAATATCGCGGATCGATCGAGTTTCCCTGCGGAAAATGGGAACATTTTCGTCCAAATCCAAGGTTTTTTTTCCCCTTCTTCAATCTTGCAAATCTATTCGCACAGGAGTGGCAATGCCATTTAATTCATTGCGAGCCTTCAATTGGGTTCCTTCGGCATTTCGTAAGTTTTCAGCCCAGTCATTTCGGCTAAAGTCGGCAAAGTGGAGTGACGCAATGAGGATTGTCGGGTCGAAAAAGTATTTTGGAAAACGTTCCTCCGCTCGACACCTCGGTATTTATTCGAGACGAAAATCGAGGTCGTGACTCGGCCTCAGCAATTTTTCGAAAACAAGAATTAGTCCACCGAACAGACTGACTTTTTCCTAGCCTTTTATTTTGTTTCCTTCCGGTTGTTTCCTATATAGCGACGATGAGAGGTTATATTTTCTTCTTTTCCCGTGTGTATCTCTTTCCGGCACTTTTTTCTTTCCGCCTCGGTGTCATTTCCAAACGCTTCGCAATCACGGGATTCGGTCCCGTAATCTGGTCTCGGGTCCGTCTTTCGGGATCTGTTACATTTCGCCACGAGAAGTGGGCAATAATCGCCGAATTTTTCGCATTCTCTCCGAAGGTTGCTTTTCTTGACTCGCTGTGCAACTTGACGGCCGGCCGAGAAGGTGCAAAAACCACGCCTCAAACTCAAGCTCGTCTCGGGGATTCGAAAATATTTTTAAAAATAATAATAAAATAAAAATAAACCCTTCATCTACGAAATAACGAATGTACTGATTAATCGAATGGCGTTTTTCCCCATTTGACTCAGCATTGGGGAAAAAATTATCAAGTAAATGGGCGCAGCCTTCATATGAAATGTTTTACCTGATACCTTCTCGATTTCGAAGAGCCTTGAAACTATCGACTTTGATTCAGGGTTATCGCGAAAGAAAATTGACGGAAATCCCTGATAGAGGTAAAATGCGTTGAAAAGTTGGCAAAGTCCAAGGCTACTTGAAAATATTGCTCAAAATCCAAATCAAACAGCAACGCACGGATTTTATGCGAAATTGAGTTTTGTTTAATCCGCCATGAAGTGCGGAAAATTTTCTACTGAAGGACTTTTTGGTAATTTTGAGGCACGGAGTTGGATTACCCAATCTCGTAATCGGTTGAAATAATTTTAGTCGTAGGATTTTAACATTTTGAGGGAATGAAAGTGGGCCATGATAGAAATATTACACTGGAGATGCGAAATTTCCTCTCCTGAAACTGTGATGACGAGCTTCGATAACCCATTACTGCACTCAAAAGGAACACTTTTCAAATTTCCCGTATTGAAATATTTCGAGAGCATTTAGACGATGGCACGGTTTTTTATGCCTGTTTAGAAATTTAATTCTCACATTATGGCGCCGTGTGACGCAGGTGGAAAAATCTTGCTAAATCCGGAAAGTTTTCAATTATTGTCATGCAGTAAATTGAAATACGTTTTCAAAAATTCGAAAAAAATCCTAGAACCTTATAACATCATGGGCTATGCGTCGTTTGTTGCGTATTTTTTTAATTTACACCTATATACTCTCAAAATACCACAGGTTGCGTCAAACTAGGACAATCCTCGCATCACCCACATAGTCTTCTACTTTAATAATACAGTACTGTATATGAGTTGACCCCTGTTAATCAATATAATATTATTCATTTTTCTCCCATAGAAAAGGAGAACAACCTTTTTCACTTATAATTTGCAATCCAAACTCAAAAAATTTCCATGATTTCGGGAAAGTGGGGTTGCATTCGTATTCCTCATTTCAAAACAGGAGTCTTTGTTCAGGTGCATCACAAAAAAAAATTTAAATCAAAATGTCTGATGATTTTTTCACATGATTTTCTTCCGCATTCTGTACGAATATACTGTACTGTACCGTAGTTCACTTCAATTCAGCTTCAATTTCACAAACAAAGAATATTTTTTGAGCAATAATTCAAGCGACGCCTGTAATTCTCAAATCAAAGAATTATCTGGACCATCCCTCGCAAAGCGGAAACAAATCACATATGGTCGGAACTCGGAAAGCAATTTTTCTTCCCTTCCCCACCCCCCCCCCCCCCCCCCTTTTACCGGCGTCAATGAAAATGAATAATCACAGCTCCGTGTAGCGGAATCGGAAATGACCGAGGCGGAAGTCAGAGCGTGTCATCAAGTGACTGTGAGGAAGAAGCAGCAGCTAGTAGCGGAGTTGAACGTATACACAGTAGCATGTGCATTTAATATTTTTTCCTCCTAAAACTTTCATACTTTCATTTTTGTATAGTCCGAATGTGGGACGATTCGCCCCCGGAGAAATTCGAGTAGCGTGGAACGCGACGTCGCGGGGAAATGAGCGCGGCGACCTTCCGCAAAGCCTTATTCGCTTCACCCCAATGGTTTTTCATGTAATATTTTCTTTTTTATGGTTAATGTTTGCCAATTGATTGCCCTCTAGACTAGTGTTCCCAACCTTCTTGAGCGCGCGCGGACTGTCAAACTTTCATGAAATGTTTTGCTGACGAAGAGCATATCTTCAAGACAAATATCTTTAAACTGGCGGAGTTTCATAAAATATTTGCAAACCCAAAAAGTTTTGTTTGAAAAAGTTTCATCGTAGGTATTGGAAAAGTTCCTTATTATTTTTTAAAAATTAAGTTGAGAACCAATGCAACAGCATTAGTGGAATTTATTTCGAATATTTCTTCGAAAGGTCTGACATCATCTGTTCGAAGCAATAAGAATTCTAAAATAGGGCACCTTTCTATTCGTAATTTACAACGGAGAAATATTGGACCACCGTTATCTTGTTTGGATTTCAAAATATCTTAGGTCAGTCGACCTGAAGATTCTTTTGAAGATTGCACACAATAAATTTGAGGTCAGCAGAGGAGGAACACGATTCAGTTGCCGTTGATGCGTACTTGTTTGAAGCAATATCCAGTAGAATAGATGACTCTCTAATTTAACGAAAGAGTTACCAATTGCTTCATTTCTTTTGAAGAGTTAAATGCCTTATTCAGTTGATACTGAGAACCTTCATCACTGATTGAAATGATCGTCACATTCTCAGCTCCACGTGCATGTTACTAAAGCTTTACTAAACTCACAAGAACATCATGAACACATGACTTTGAGTTTGATTTCAGCAGAAAGTTTTGGACAATGTTAAGAAAGGTGGGATTCCTGTCATCAACTGGGCAACTACCCGCAGTTTTTTGTATTACCTGCTGGGATCTTAAAAAGGAACAATTGAACAATTTTTGCTTCATTTATTGTATTACATATAGAATCCTGAGCGACTGATACCTCAAGAAAGTATAAAAGGGATTATAAAATCACTTCGTTTTATAAGAAAAATTTTCATCTAATAAATTGGAAGAGGCGAAAACTTTTGAAATTTCGGGTAAATGGCTCAACTCTCTTCATTAACAGTCACGTCAATGGAGAGTTAATCAATCTGCGATGTAATTGTGGGATACTTATTTAGAGGTACCAAAAACTATTTGAAACTATACAGTTAACAGTGAATTTCCTTCGGTCACGCAGCCCTATATATTCGTTCGATTCAAATTTGGCAACCACATGTTCATGACCCGCAGAAAATTGGCGAATATATTATGTTCCATTCGTGTGCTGAAATTACACCCTTGGGCCCATTAGTCCCACAAGATCAAAATGCGTGCAGTTGAAGTATAAAACGCAAGAATTGACTTTTTAAAATCACGTTCACGATCTTTCGAAACTTTCGCAATCCATTCCAGTAATTCTGTTTTTATTTAGTAAGATTTTTTCGGCGGAAAGCCAGCGTTAGAAATCACCAAATGCGCATTTCGGTCAATTTATATGAAAATAGAGGTATTTTTGAAGGAATAATTAATGTCTGCCGCATTTCGGAACTTCCTTCGGCGAGTTCGAATTTCGGCGGATTTAGCAACGCCTGAATTAATCCGCGGCGTGCCATAATAATTATTTTTTTTTAGGCGCCTGTGTCAGGTCCTTTTTACGAGACTTGCTCAGGTCCGCTGAATGCCCATTTAGCTGAGCAAACTTTCCACAGAAAATTCGCGTGTTTATCCTTCCGTCCTCTAAACAAAAGACTTGCCCAATGTTGAAGGAAAGCATTTTATTTGTCCCGTCGAGTGGAAACGCCCCGGTCAACTTCGGAGCAAAACGGCAAGAAAGTGACCTCAGGTACGTGGGAGTTTTCTGCGCTGTTTTCAACAGGGTCACGAAAACATTCCAGCTCCCTTCGTTTTGCTCCACAACCTGAGCGAACTGAACAAGAGTCTATTTTTGCACCGAGAATTCCTCGTTCAAAACATCAAAAGCAAACAGGATGCTTCGACTTCACGGCGACTTATTGGCGGAACCCCGATGATGAAATTCAGCAATTGTATTCTGCGAGACAGAAGAACATTGCTGAATATTCACGTTGAATTCTTGTCTCAAACGCACGAATGAAATTTCGTGCACGTGGCAAACTTTAATTACCTTCAAAGCATTGCTTAAATTTCGTAAATTGGACAAAACTTTCATATTGATTCGTTGCTTCCGCCTGCCAAAAAATAAAATGAAATACTGTATATTAGCAAAACTAAAAAAAATAATAATTTTGGAGTGATAGAAATTGATTCTTCATTTCCATGCAGCACTTAATCAGCATTTCGTTCTCTTGGGAGGGGCTGAAGGATAATTTATTACAGCACGCAATTACTTGTACTGCACTCGTAATTGGACATACCTGTACTGTACTGTACTGTGCTGTAAAAGGGCGCGGCAGAATACAGTGGACCGTAATGTAAACTGTATATGCTATCTTCTGGACCGGTTGGATGACTGATTGATTATTGTATACTATACAGTATGTACAGTATAAAACTTACAAGAAAGATTTCTGTGGGTTCATATCAACATAAATTATTTTAAATCGGACCGGAAAATTGAATTTTTCGCAGAAGGAATAATTAAAAAGACCTTTTGCCAATCTTTCGAAGACTGTACAGTACTGTACTTCAAATTTTGAATTTATTCTTGGAACGAAATGACGAATGGCTGTAAATAATGGAAACGTTCTGCATTTCCGACGTTTTGTGAAGGGTTATTTGAAGGTGCGCAGAACCATGCAAGAAAATCTTCGTGCAAGCCTCGACACCTTATAATCATTGTCTTCAATTTGAGTACAGTTTCCTGTCAACCCAGACAAGAAGCAATATACGGCCCAGAATGTGACCAATTCCAATTTTTTAATTCTCCTTCCTTTCCCCCAACGAAAATGCTCGTTTTCGTAATTCGAAACCTTTCCAACTCGGTTTTATGCTGGCCCCTTGAATTTTACTAAAAGAGGTTTGTTTGTATTTCAAGTTGTTTTTAAACAACTCGGCTTTTTCATAGACACAGCTACAATTATGTCGGAAAGATAGAACATTCTCTTTTGATGATTTATCCAAGCGAAGGCAGCATATGACCGAGCATTTTTCCCCCCATCACATCCGGACGCCGGAAGAAAAACGCCCAAAAAACTGGCATATTCGAGGCAGCAGCCTGCCGTACTTACTTCCGTCGGAATTTTTGGAAGCATTCGACGAAGCGGTCGGGATTTCGATCGAAAAATTCCTCATACGTGATCTGGGATAAATCCGTGATGACCTTAAATTTCGAACGTAGGAAATGCAGGAAGAAGAAATGGAGATTGGGTTCGGAGCACGTTCAACCTTGGGCTGCTTCAGACACATCCGTATAATTCATCCGCGAAACTATTCAGCTCCTGCTGTTTTTACGTGTGCAAAGCCAAATCGAAGGTTTTCATGTGCAATGTGTAACCATCAGTCTACTTCCTTGATTTCATAGTCATGAGCTTCAATGTCACAAAAATTTTGCTCATGTCACGGGCTTTTGAAATTCAATGGAGAGCTTACAATCACTTATAGGTACTACAATCCCCGAAAATGGTTTGAAACATCTTGACTCAATTATTTTGGGGTCAACACCCGTGCCAACGTGAATTTCAACCAACAAACTTTTTGCTCGTGAGGTTTCTCCGCCGACTTGCAACTAAAGATCAAGCTTGCAGACGTCGATCGATGTTTGCTTGAAGAAAAGGACTGGCATAGTTTCAATCCAGCTTAAAATAACAGTATTACATTGGAAATAATAACGCATGTACGTAATAATAACGAGATCTCACGGAAGAAATATCATTAATCCGTTTTATTTCCCTTTCAGTATATAAATTTAGGATATATATATTCGAAGATTTTTGGCACGACATTGAAGCGAAATCAATGAGCGACGTAAAATAGAGGTTTAATTGTGAGTCCAGTAGTCGGAAAATCCCTATTGAATGGACGTACTCCGGATAATCGACAAGACATGAAATCAGAGCGTGAAATACTGTGAGAAGCAACTGAAAATATTTTGGATTCCTTGCATCCAAGCAACTCGCTCATCGCAGCAGCAGCAAGAGAAGAAAAAATTCACGATGCAAATTTTAAAATTAATTTTAAACACGACGAGGCAAGAAAGTCCGCACTTGCCCTATTCCATCCACGTGGGGGATTTGAGAAGAAAAGCCAAGAAAATTCTCCAGTTGGAGAAACATGGAGACTCACTCGTGCCAATAAATAATAATAATTAACGTGGCTAATTATTAACTGTCGTACTCACCAGGGACTCTTATTGGCGGGACGAAAGCCTGAGACGCTGACGACGAAGAGGTCGATCCCGATGCTGGCACGACTCGCTGGCTCGTCAATGCCGAGAACGGAAACGTCGGGAAATTCCAGTACTGCCCGTCGACATTGCCGACGACAATGACGACGGCGATCAGGGCCCGAAGCCTCGGGCCGAACGTCCGCATCCCGCGCGATGACACCTTCATTCGATCTCGAATTCCGCCCTCTGCTGAAGAACACTTACCATATCCCACAAAATATATTAGAACTGGAATATTAGATAGGAATAATTTGGAATGCTGTCTTTTAATAATAAAAGGACTTGAATAAAGCATATTTTTTGAAAAATAAAATGAGACTCCTCCAAGAAACAACACCGGGATGGCTTTTGGTGGGTGCGTACTGTGTCCACCAAAAAAGAAAACTCTAATTTTCAAAATCTCTAAAAGCAATCATGTTTCAAATTGGAATGAAGTCGAGCACGATGCCAACTAGATGATTGCTTTTTTATCCCTTACTGCAAGCTTATTCAAAGAAATCGCCATCCGGAAAATCAAAGTCAGTGTGAATCCGGAAATATTTCCTCAGATACTCGTATAAGCCACAATCTTTCATGTCAGCGTACCCAAAAGGGGATAGAATTTTTTTTTTCATTTTCAAGCTCGAATGAAAATCCGTTATACTGAACATTATCTTATATAATGGTATTTGTCTTGACGAGATTTTACTGTACAAATATTTCGAGAAAATATGTTGGTTATGTGTAAACATCGACGGGATATCACAAATTCGCGACTAAATTGTCGCATTCCTTAAATTCGCACTCATTAAATTTTTATTGACATCTCAGCAGTTGATTGCAGTTTGTATTATTAGCAAGAAAGAATTCAGAGCGAGATCAGCAAATCCAAGCTCCATTCAAAGCTCAAACCTAAAAAATCCGTGTCTCACACTTTTCTAAATATGTACCACCATTCCAGTGATCAATATTCCATTATTTGATGAAACCCGTCTTTATAATTGAAGATAAATTTGAACTACCTCCAAACTGAGTAAACAAGATTTTCGGGAGAGGAAGTGATAAACAGACCTGTAAAATCTATTCAATTATTTTTTTTAGTTCGATGAGTTGCTTTTTATTCGTGGAGGCAAGTGAGGGTACTTCAGAGACTGATTGCATTTTAAATTTAAATCAGGGCACGATTTTTTTTTCAAATTTGAATGCATTGTTCTTTAAGAGATTCTTCTTGAAACGCGGGTGCAGTTTTCGATACACCCAGGACAAAAAAAAATTGCAAGCCGTGAGGACAATGGCAATGGGTCTTGGATTCGTCAAAAAGTAACTTTCTCAATTTGAAATTCTGAAAAATCAAGGTGCGTCTGATGATTTATAGCTTATCGTATCCGCGTTGATTTGCGCTTGGTAGAAGGTTTCATCAAGCCCTATCAGTACCTGCCACACCCCATTTTGTCAACTTTCTTTTCTGATTTTTATGATCTCATATATGTGATTGTTCCAATTACTGTTTTGTACTTCAAAGAAATTGCGATGGACATTGCTATTGAAAAATATTATTTCCACACATTTATGTCTGAAAGAAAAAAAAAAAGAACATACGTTCACACGGAATATACACTACTTAAACCCTCCTATGAAATGAAACGAATTACGGCCAAAAGATGCGAAAGCTTTGCTCTTTCAACTACGTGCCGGAAAAGAATCGGTCATGTGAATTCGTTGCTCAAAATGATCTACTCCACAATCGAAGAAATGTACTGTATTAATTGAAATGCTGCACAAAACTGGAAACATTTTTAACTTGAACACAAAGGGTCAATTCTTACATTTTTTTAAACTTCTGAAGCTCTTTTGCTGACTTTTTAATTAATTAAATTTGGTGGCGTGACATTTTAAAAGTCCCTGGTTGCTCTTCAAGTTTGTCTCACTCAGCTTAAACACAAAGTGCTGTAAAGGAGTATTTAAAAAATCAGCAAGGAAATTAGGTTTATATCTCACATTTACATGTTTATTCAACAGTCTAGTAAGTGCTTAGCACATTTCAAATCAATAAAAAATCAGAGAGTGAGACTGTAAAAATTCCATTATAATTACATATTGCTATTGCTGAGTTGCGCATGTAAAAGCAACTTAAATTGAAAACATATTAATTGAAAAATCAACAGAGGCTCGCTCTCAGTCCTACTAGGAATTGCAATATTTCAAAGGATTCTAAGTGAGAAAATTTAACGTCAAAGTGCTGATCAGGTATTTTAATCCTCCCTCAAATACAATTTTGAAGATACTTATGCACAGGTGGACTTTTTTCACAACAATCTTGTCTACAAAAATTTTCTCTGTGAAAGTGATGCTCCACAATTTGACCCTGGCCCATTGCCGCACTAGTGTAAAATTGTGCAGCAGTACAATTGCAAGACAAAATCAAAAGCATTTTTTCTACATTATGGTATTTGATGTTTTGTGTCTCTGTGTGAGTCAAATTCTGGGACAGAGGTTATATTGCATGTCAACCACTTGGGAAATTTGAAGGTCAAATTGCAGGGCAGTTGAATTGCAAGGCACAGTACCATCTGCATAACAATTTATTTTTTGGTACCACATGGTTCTATTCCCATTTTATAATGGCTCTCTCAACAGCAATTTTTTTTGTTCTGGTTCCAGCAGGATTCGTTGTAGAGAAAGTCCCCCTGAACAATGTTTCTTCCATCATGTGCAGAGATCATTCATTGCGAAATTAGATGAACGATTCGCTTATGCGTCAGACATGTGGATGGGCGTGCACACTAAGATTTTGGTTCAGATCAAAAACTGAGATACAACTTGGGCAGCAGCATGTCTAGCGAAAAGCAGCTATATAAGCAACATACCTTCAGATCTACAGCGATTGGCAGTAGTAGTTAGGCGGAAGAAGAAGCAGAAGCAGCCACAGACTCTGAAACTCAATGTTCGTCGACTTCGTCCAGGATTCGAGCATCGCTCGTGTTCACAACATTCTCCGGATCCAGTCGGCACTTATTTATACTCTTGCTTTTTCACGGTTCCACCAGTTGCACACTTCGGGTCTCATCCGCAGCAGCAGCAGCAGGAATAATGCACAGTGAATTCTCTACTTCTCGATCGCCACGCGTGGTTATCTTATTTCTTCTACTTTTTTTTTCCTCCTTGCCCACGTGATATTTTCTCTTTCTTTATCTTAGTGCTACCGTGTGGCAAATGCAGAATGTGATAGGCGACGGACGCGGGACTACGTTGCGCAAGGCGGTGCTCGCGCAGCGAAATCGAGAGGCGCACTGAGGACTCCACGCGCAGCTGCAGGGAACCAGATGGGATCCAGGGGGGGGGGGGGGGGGGGGGGNGGGGGGGGGGGGGGGGGGGGGGGGGGGGGGGGGGGGGGGGGGACCAGCGGCAGAAACCAGTTAGAATTGGGTGTGTGCCTCTGTGTGTGTGTGCGGTGGACAGAGGAGTGGAGCAGTTCATACCAGTGGTATAACAAAATGTTCTGGGGATATAAATTGGAGAACAGCATACCATTGAGCTAAAAAAAAACAGGTGTTGTTCAGAAATGGACATTATTTGGCACAAGAAAAAAAGAGAAGAATTCAGCACTGTTCGACATATTGTTCAGCAAGTTTTTATGAAAGTCACCTTGGCTGCGTGCATCATGCTCTCCCATCATGAAATTCCCAAAAACATGAAATGCACATAGCTTGCAGATTTTTTAGTATATCCTTCAGCTTTCTCTTCAGAACTTATGAAATTAAAATGGCTCCACGGTATTTAAATAAATCCTCGAATTTTCTGGGGTCATTCTATTTTTTTTTTGTGAATTGAGATTCATTGTCCACCATCGCAGAGGTATACAGTGATTGCCTTTTCCACTTTACGCATAATCCAGGTATGTAACGTTTTGTTTTGGCTCCAAAAAATCGAAAATTCTACTCTTCTCTGTCCAAAAAGCATGATAGTCTAAATTGTTGATTCATATGCCCTTGACATGGAGCAGTCTTCAACGTCTTCAATCTACCAGGATCATCAAGTGGACTGGCTCTCAATTACCTTAAAACTTATGGAGCAATATGTTATGAAAATTGGATGGTGCATCTTCAAGTCCAACCTTGAATGAAAATATCCTATTTAGGGTGCTCGAGAGAAATTCAAGAAAATGCCCAGAATCGTTCCAGAATCAATAGGCAATTGCTTATGGTTTATTTGGAAAGCAATGAAAAATATCTGTACTCGATTTAGGAATGCGACATCAAGACACATGCACAAAATAAGGAAAGGATGATCTCAAGAAATCAATCAGAGCTAGTGAAAGAAAAACACGCAAACAAGCCAATGCACGAAGGGTCTAACAAAGTTCTATTTTTAAAAATTGAAACAGATTATAATGGAGTTGAGAAACAATTCTGGTCCAGAAAATAACTCTTTGTCACAAGAAAAAAAAAATCAGCACGGTTCAAATAATTTTTCAGGAAAGTTTTGCAAAAATCACCCTGCATGGCAGCTTTCTGCTCTTCAATCAAAAAATAAAGTGCTCATATCTCGCAGATAGTTTGGCCTTCCTCAGCTTTCCCTTCACACTTTTTGAAATTCACATGGCATGAATTCCAAGGGTTGCCATAACTGAATAATTACAGTATTTTTTCCACAATTTTCATCAAGAGCCACCTTCACAGCTGCCACTTGTGATAAGATTTTGGTAGCTGTTACCTGCTGATTAAAATGGCAGAATTGCCTTTGAAGACCGGGACAACCAGTGGATTATAGCAAGTCAAGTCTGCGATCGTCAGACGACATCTAACCGTTATCTTCCGAATCTCCCAACTGTGTTCACTATAGCCAATTAGAACCCGGAAGCTAGCTGAGGGGTGAGGCAAAGTGGATGATGAGCAGTGAAAGAGCAAGAAGCTTCACTCTGACTTCAGCTATCATTACAGATGATTACACTGACATATTTTATATCCCTTTTTTGGTGTGGTGTGGTGATTGTCACTGTGTGAGGATTGAGGAATTAAAGCGGTGGTTATTGTTGACGACTGAGTATTTCTTCAATCTTTCATTGAATTAAAAAGAAGTGCTGATCTCAAGGATGCCAAAGGGAAAGATGGGGTAAAAAAAAGCTACAATTTGGACGCCTCATTTTTTTATTGAAGAGCAGAAAGATGCCATGATGACTTTTCGAAATTTTGCTTTTAAAAACTAGAAATGTTGAACACTGCTGAATTTTTTTGGATACTAATTGATTTTTGACTCAATCACGCGCCATTTCAATTTTTGTGAAAAATTTTTGTTGGACCCCTCGTACACTAGTTTTTTTTCTTCCTTTCTGCAGCCTGACTGATTTCTTGAGAAAATCACATCTTTCTTATTTTTTGCATTTGTCTATGAGTTGCATTCCTGTATATGCATATCTATTTATCAAGAATTTTTCATTGCTTTTCAAGTAAACCATGAACGAGTGCCCAACCCAACGATTAAGAAGCAATTTCGTGGGCATTTCCTTGAACTTCTTTGAAGAACCCTGAAATGGATATTTTCATTTTTTCATGCTAACAAAAGGCACCTTCCCATTTGTTGCATATTCGTAAGTTTTCATCAGATTTTGATAATTGACCATGGAATTTGATTCTGAGCCGGTCGAGTCGCTTTAGATTGATAGGAGATATTGAATACTGTTGGATGCCAATTCGGCACTTGATGCAAAGACTTCGTCGAACATGATTATTAGACAAAAATAACTAGATTTCTCGATTTTTCAGTGCCAAAAGAAACACACCTGGTGTGTGTCTCATGTGAGAAAGATAAATACTACACTATAAGCCTCTTCGGTGGTGGACGATGAACTTAATTCACTTTTTTACACTAGGGATGACTCCAGAGAATTTGAGAATTTTTTCGAAATACAGTGTAACAGTGCAGCCGTTTCTGGCTGTTATAAATGTACAGTACTGTACTGCATATGCTTGTACATCATGTATAGTGGTTTGTGAACTGGGAATGAAAAGGCATGCAAAAGGGAAAGGGAACCGTGACATAAAGGAAAACAAGATATGCTCTCTGGTATATGCGAAAATAAACAACTAAAGCACGCCAAGAGTGAGGCAAACCAAAAAAGAGGAAGGGGTTGCATCACCGGGAATTCAGAAAAGTCTGCTTTTCTGCATGGAGCTACTGGAAACTTCACCAGGGCAGGAACCAGGGTAAGTTTTTTCGCAACCCAGCCAGATAAGGTGATCATGATGACTTTTGAATGGAGGGAGGAGCCAGGATTTCATTTAGGAAATTACCACGATTGGCATGTCCCCTATACTCCTCTCAAGTGCCAATTCCATCCCTGATGGAGAAGTGCGGACAGCTTTCTGCAAGGGTATCTGGACTTCGCAGGGTATACCCATGTCCCCGGGGCAAACGATAAATGCAGGCCAGTGCAGGGTGGGCCAAAAAAAGGGAACCAATTTTGAACTAAAGGAGCTTAGTAGCAAATCAAGCTACACAGCAACAATGAAAAACCAAATCCAAGCTTGTTAAATATCCTTTCAAATGATGGATGGTTTCATACTTGCAAGTGTCCCAGCATGGTCACAAAAACCATTTGAATGCAAACTTTCCAAAATTAATTTTCCAGACAACTCTGATTTCCACAGAGCTGGTGTTCTTCAGGGCTGTTTTTTTCTGGGGGGGGGGAGGGGGATGAATTATGTGCAAAGACAGGGATTTACCCAGCAAACTTCATGCTGCCTTCAAGAACACACACATTCTGAAAATATGGGAGCTAGGACGGGGGTGAGGAATGTTTTTTACAAATTTAGCAGTGGAATGTTGTCCCACTTCCTTGGCACACTTGCCAGATGGCAGCCTTATGACTCCTTTGATCTCCTGCATGCAATTTTTTTCTCTGGATGATTAAATTGCTCCAAATCAATATCACTCATTAATCACAATGGCCAGCCATCATTTCTGTCATACTGTAATTGGTTAATTTAAAATACATTCAGATTTCCTCATCATATCACGCTGAAGTCATAAGTAATCGAAATAAGTATGAAAATTGACTGTGATGAGTATACTTCCACCTGACCATTTTGATCAATGAGTGAAACAGATGAAGAGCAATCCAGTACAAATACAGGCTCAACCTGTACTTTAATCCTAATACCTCCTGCATGCATGGTTCAAGCTATGCAGTAAGCAATATTTTGAAAGTACCCTATTGTTGAGCAGGATCCAGAATAATTCCTGTTTTGCTAGAGACAGCTTAAATTTCCCAGCTCTACTCATTGGTAGAAATAATTGATAAAGTTGATGTGTTTCTATTAAGCTGCCAAGCATTTATTGTATCTTTGACTAAATCATTCATGATTGAAGTTCACATGAAAAAAACATGCATTTCACGAAGCTTGGATGCGTAAAAAAAAAAGATTGAACCTGATTTTCACCCACTCATATCTGTTAGAATCATTTAAAGTTACTAAATATCAGGATTATTAAATGCTTGCTGATGGCCAGGTGCAGGAGTATTTGCAGCACCATCATTACATAATTAGTTTGCTAATGCTGTCTCCATGGCCTCACACATGCGTAGGTACGATTTGATTGATTGATTATTTTTCGCGGAATAAAGACACATTGAAGTCATGCATGCAGAGACGTGGTGGTTTTTTCCTTCATTTTCAGCAGCTCATCATCCGCGTACATGAAAAGAAAAAAAATTAAATACTTGGACAAATAATCAATTGGACGAAATGACAATCGCGGATCACGCCGTAACGACAGAAAAGATTCAAAATCAGGCCTCGTATACCGATCGAGCACCTTTACTGTAATTTTGGTAACCAGAATTGCCAGCATCAGATTTGAGCATCATCATATGCAACAAAGTCATCATCATGAATATAGGTTGGATAAAAATGGGGGTTCATACAAAGTATTCGATTCGATTCCTCGTCTTCATTTCCACATACAATTTCAACCACTCCCCCCGGCCTATGCATAGAATCACAGATAGTATGGCTTTGCTCCGTTCTTCTTCTTCTTCTTTTTCTTCCTCCTCTCCCTATATCCACCGCCAATTCGAGAAGAAGAGAAGAATGCGAGAAGAAAAAAACACCCGCGAACAGCACAAAAAAGGTACGCACATAGCCAACATCATTGGTAAAAACTATTTACAATACAGTAAACGCAGCATCGTCGTAGAAAACAGGAAGGGAATGCATCATCAAATTCATCGTTCGTTGTGATGAGTCATCATCAGTCATCACCCGCACGCAGTCAATCAGTTGACGTTGGCACGGATCCAGTCCATGAACTCGGTGATCCTCGTGTAGACCCCCGGGTACCCCGGTTCGGCGCAACGGTTGCCAAAACTCACGATGCCGATTTGGTACCAGTGCGCGTTCTTGAGGAGCAGCAACGGGCCTCCAGAGTCACCCTGAGGGCATGCACAAGTTGCATACGTATAGGGTTACGTGTGTGTGTACATGATGTACAGGACAGTATATAAGTGCGAGTGGAGTACGTAAGATCAAACGCATATACAGTACATATACAGAACTGTAAGAGTGCACTAAACAAACGTGTACATGTATAAAAGACGCAGCGTATGCATGTGATTACATGCGAACATTTCTTCGATATATCCTCAACTCGAACAGCATCGGCATGATATAGCGCAACAGTGGTGTATATGGAGCAATGCGCTGTTTTTTGTACAGCAGGATTGCATAAACTGTAAGTGCAACAGCGAAGCTCCAAGCAATGAAACCCCGATAAGCACATATTTATCGTTGATTTTATCCCTTGATCGTACTACCAAAGCAATATACTGAGAGTATAATAAAAACAATACTGTTCAATTTCCATACTGTAGTGATGAATACTACAGTTGAACCTCTGTAAGTTGAACTTCAAGTGGGTCATTGAAAAATTCGAGCTAAGGATGTTCCAAGTTGGAGCACCAAGCCTTTTGGGGAGAAAGAAAGGAAAGTTACACTTGGGAAATTGTAAATTTTTTAATTGGTGAAGTTCTAGGCCTTAAATTTCTCCTTGAATGAGTTGACTGAACGCTTAACTTGGAGGCAATGGTTCATTTGCCCAATTGATCTTTCACTTCCTTTAAAACACAGCATCAGTTAATTTTTTATTGTTTTTCACTTTCCTTTGTTGATAAAATACTGTACAGTTGAATCTCTCAATGTTGAATTTCTGGTGACCAGGAAAAAAATTTGACTTTGGGAGGTTTTGAGTTAAGGAAGCAAACATTTTTGCTGCAAGGAAAAATAAAGCATTTCGGGAAATTGTAAATTAGAATATTCTGAGCCTAAAATTGTTTCTTATGATGAACTTACAGCTTGCCAAACTTGGAGGCATGGGTTCATTTGTTCAACTATTATTTCACTTCATTTCAAGATGCATAAAATAATTTGTTTTATTGATTTGTTTCTATCATATTTCAAGGAAATCATAACCAAAAGACCTCAGAAAAGTTGACTTACAGTTACAGAGGTTTGAGAGAAAAAGACCTCAAGTTAGGGAGGTTTTTAATGCATTGTTTCTAAGGGAATTTACACAGGGACTTGGAAAAGATTTTGAGTTGGTGTGGTATTCAACTTGAGGAGGTTTAATTTATCAAGGTTCAACTGTAATAGCCAAAATGACTCCATGAAATTCAAGTGAGGGAGGTTTGCGGGAAAAGCCTTTGAGTTAGAAAGCTTTCTAATGCATTGCTTTGAAGAAAATTGAAACAGGGACTTCGAAAAACTTGAAATAGGGACAAGGTATTTGACTCAGGGAGGTTCCAGTTATTGAGGTTCAACTTCATTACTATATGAGTCATTAGACAGAATAATGAAGCAGAAAAGATTCCTTGAACGAAATCATAGGAAGGCAACCCTTATGTACGAGTTGCACCACGAACGTATTGTACATTATGGAAACGCGATAAAATGTTATTTTTATGTTAGCTGAGTACATTAAATAATGACATTTAAGTTTAAATTCTTTATTACGCTTCAATTCATTTTTGAAAAATCATTAACTAAGATTTTTAGGCGCGCCGTTTTGCGATACCAACAATGAAGAAAAAAGAACGGTAAGCTGAGCTTATGTAATAGAGTATCTTGTGAAGAATAATCTCGAACCTAATGGTAATATTAATAGCAATTAGTATTATTCTTAGAGTATTATTATTATTATGGAATGCACCAGAATGATATCAATGCAAAGCTGAATAACTGATATCCCCCGGAAAAGAAGATGCTGTACTTTATGTGTACTATATGCATATATATACAAGTACTGCATCGCATTCGTATTCTTTTGCATGTACAGTAATGATGTAGTGGAGTGTGCCTATACCTGACAGGCGTCTTTGCCGCCGTCGGCGAAACCCGCGCACAGGAAGTTGTTGCCGATCGGCTGGAAGTAGGCCTTGTCGCAGTCGGCGTTCTTCCACACGGGCAGTTCGATGTCCCTCAAGTGCGTGGCTTCCTGGCCACCGTAGTAGGTGGAGCCCCAGCCCACCACCGACGGCGTCTGGCCCACGAAGTCGTCCACGAGCATGTTGCTGGTGGGCAGGCAGATGGGCCGCACGAACTCGTTGAAGGTGACTCTCCTGTCCAGTCTGTCGCAGTAGAAGTACAGTACAAAAGAATGATGCCAGCACGTGAAGAAGAAGAAGAACGAAGGCGATCTTATCTCGTTCATCTGAGTCAATATCCTCACTTGAAGATGGCAATGTCGTTGTAGAAACCGTTGCCGTTGAAGCGGGGATGCACGCGGAACTCGACGACGGAGAAGGTGTCCGGTTTGGCGGCTTCGGCGGCGTTGAACAAGTCGTGGTCGCCGACTCGAACGGTGAATTGCCGCGAGTTGAAGCTGATCGAGGCATGCAAATAATACGGTAAAATGTCGTCGCAGCGGGAAAATTCCTTGGATCTAAGCGTATAGTTTTTTTAACTCATTCTGGACTGCAATATTCTGGGGCATTGGCGATGGATACCCATTCTGGAAATGTCCAGCATTGGAAAATTGTTTCTCACGTACTGTTTATTTGAAAGAAAGGCATACATTCTGAAATGGGAAGCTGAAGAATTTCTTGTGCATTCTATTCCAAACTAAATTTTCTCGGCAAAATGCTAAGCTTCTTTGAAGAAGTTGGAATGCTGCATCAATTCAATTTTAATTTTCCTGCCATTTATCAAATAACCCGTAAATGTTATTATACTGAACTGAAATTACAGGCTACTCATCTTGTTCAAACAATATTTTTCAGTATGTTACCTTTTTCAAGAAAATGCAGTGACGAAGAAAAAATACGTAATAGACAAAATGTGTTATAACCAGATTCGTTTTAAAGGAATTTTACTGTACCATACAGAATGATAATGATGCGAAGACGAACAAACGCATGAATAAATTTTGTATGATGAGGATGATGATAATGTCCGATTGTGTGACTGTACATGAAAGTAACAATAAGACGTTCATCACCAACTATTCTGTCATCATCACGTGTTTTTTTTTTTTTTTTTTTTTTTTTTTTTTTTTTTTTTATNTTTTTGTCTTTTTAATGTGTTTTTTTTTTTTTTTTTTTTTTTTTTACTATTATTGGTCATGGACGACGAGTCACTTGTGTTAATGCAGTATAGGAGTAAATTCAGCAGTAAACCTGTTCTGCCTGGCGTCCTTGGTGCAGTGAGCCGCCGTGAGGACGTGGAACTGGGAGATGAGAGTGCCGCCGCACCAGAACTCGGTCCTCTGCGGGCCGTGCAGGAAGATGGCGGCCATCCAGGGCCACTGGCCCGGCCGGGACTCATCACCGCCCACGATGCGGAATGTGGGGAAAGTGGCCTTTCCGCACTCGTCGAATCGAGGGGGAGAAGGAGGTGCATTTGCTGATGGCTTATTATTATTATTCAGATTCTGATTTGACGACGAGGACGGATGCTGATTACTGCTGCTGCTGCCACCGCCGATGACAGAACCAGCACCTGCATCACCGCCTCCACCGGCCAAAGCGTCATCTATGAGGATGTTGAGCAAGCTGCCGAGGAAGCTGCCGCCGTCGCCGTCGGTCGTTGTCGCCGATGACGATGGCAAGGGCGGCGGCGGTCTGATGGTGGTGCTGGTGACACTCGTCGTCGGAGAGGACGACAGCACTGACACAGCTGAGCTGACGTCGGGCTTGGGTTTGCTGCTGGAAGCTAGCCCGCTGGTGGCAGCTGCGAGGTCTCTATAAATAGATGCATTTTGCGTGGCATTATCACAGATCATGATCATGCACATCATCAGCAGAACTCGCGGATGTACACGCAGGGGGGGGGGGGTCAAAAATGTGCGGAATTTTTTCTTGAGAACAGAGGAAGGTTAGAAATCGACGCATTTTTTAACGCGCCTCGGGGCGCGTCTTCAGCTAAAAAGAAACCAACCCTTCAACAGGGCACCAAAAATTAAATTAAAACACAACAACTCGGCAGAAACTGCCGATGGTAAAATACAAACCCATCTTTGGGTAATTAACTCTTGTCTAGGGTCAAACAACCCCCGATTTTTTCTCACTCCTGAAAAGGATCAAATATCAAAAGGGGGA